>PVJX010018634.1:0-36163 GCA_004027295.1 Dolichotis patagonum
GCTTCAATTCAAAAATAATGTAAGTGCTTTACAAAAAGCAATAGAGAGATACTGTTCCTCAGTAGAAATTTAAAAGTATTTCATATGATATTTAATTTTACAGGCTCTATGTTTGTAATTTCTATCAAAAGCAGTTCATTTATCTTTACAAAACTTACTGAGAGATAAAAATATTAGTTGATTTCTTAGAATAAATACTAGGAAGATCATGTGAAAAGAAATCAGCAACATTCAATGAGTTTATGAGCTAAATGTCTTCAAATAATTTAATCAAATAATTTAATTCTAACCTATAATCTAAGATATGGAAACAATGTTCTTCAAAATTGGAATATAGCAGGTCATGTGGCACATGCCTCTAATCCCAGCACTTGGGAGGCTGAGGCAGGAGAATCATCCTGAGTTCAAGGTCAGCCTGCACTACATAGCAAGACCCTGTCTCAAAAACCAAAAAGAAAAAAAAGTTAGAGTACATATTTGCAAATTTCCACATACTATGACCGAAATGAATACAAATTTTTCTTAATGTTATTTTCAAATGTAGTCTTGCACTAATATGACTCTTGGTTTGAGCAAACAGTAAAAGTTACTTGCAAATTCAATTCCATCCTTGTTTTTACCAATCTTTTCCAAAAGAGGTGCATAAACAAATAAATGCAGTTATTTCCTAACATGGACTACATATTTTTCCTTAAGTGAATGATTTCTAGAAATTAGGAAAAATCTTGTAACATTTTTCATCTGTTTGGCACTTGCTGGTCATTCAATGTAAGAATTAAGGGATCACAAAGTTTATCAGCCAGACAAGCCTGGTGAAGTGAGCAGAGTCCATTATGCCAGCCTGTACCCTCCAGGAGGAAAGCGTGGGTGTCCATTAGACTCACTGGTAGATATGACTGGTAGATATGTACATCCTGTATTACCTTTACCAGAACCCTCGGGTTGGGTTGGGTTGGGTTGGGTTGGGTTGGGTTGGGTTGGGTTGGGTTGGGTTGGGCTGGGGTTTGGATTGGTTTGGCTTTGGCTTTTGAGACAGGTCTCACTGTGTAGTCCAGGCCAGCCCTGAACTCACTACTGTGTAGCCCAGGCTGCTCTCAGTCCCCCTGCTCTAGCCTCCCAAGTGTTGGGTGTTTGATTGTGTCTTCAGCAGCAGTTGATGTTTAACTTCCACTTAATCTCTAGATTTTTATATTTCCTAGTGGAAAATATCACTATCGGATGGATGGTATCAATAAATCCCTCTATACCAGATTGCTTATTTATGGATCATTCCATCATCTAGTCTTTGACTGTCAGTAAATCTCTAATATGTTTCTTTTTTTCATTTATTTTTATGACAAAAATATGACACAGGTGTCTCAACTTTAATGCCTTTGCCAAATTTATCTTTGAATCAAAAGTTAAAGAATTATTCTAATTGTTTTCCCATAATATCTGGTATTACAATATCTTAAATATCAAAATATTCAGTTAAAGTTAATTTAAAATTATACATAAAAATATACTCCAGAATGAATACTTATTAAGTGTAACAAGTTAAGACTGACTGCTTTGTTACCCCCTATATGATGTAAAATGAAAAGAAAATACAATGTCCAGTGTCCATGTTATAATGTTTTTGATGGGATTAAGTGGAATAAAATATTTTATGTGCTTTGTACAACTTTTGGTTCATGTTACCCCTCAATCAATAGACATTATTCTTTCCCTCTGGAAAAATACCTGCCATTAATTCATGATCTATGAGTAACATCCTAGGTGTAATTAAGGTAATAAACCATCCGCTCTAAATCAGTGACCATTCAAAAGTAAAATCTTTGACCTTCTTTATATTCCTTCATATTATTTGTCATTTATGCACCTATCAAATAAAGTTTTGGGGTAGCAGGAAAAAAACTGTACTTCTCCACTTACTGTAGGTACAGGAGACTTCTAGGTTGCTCAAGGTCACAAGTTAAAAGTCATTAAAAAAAAAAAAAGTAACTCCTCTTTGAACATAATGAGCATGGAAAGCAAGACCGGGTTACTAATTATCATGGGCTTCTTAAGATGCAAATTGTAGGAACTCTTCTAATGATTATGCCTCCTAATTGATAATTATTACTGATTAACAAGAAGGAAGTTCTTCCAGAGGCTTTTCCCGCCAAGTACCATTGTCATAATTGATCTTTAATTGTTCCACATAAAGATTCCTTTTATCATACATTAATTTTTGCTATTTATAAATAAGGTCCATGTACAGACCTTAACTATCCCTCGATGTGACATAACTGTACAGATGTCTTTGAGATTTAATTAGCAGATTCCTTGTATTTGCATTTAAAAAAGTACAAGCAGCTCTTGCTCTCAAGTAGAAAGGGAAATCCCTTTCCCCTAACCGCTTTGTATTCTCTTCTTTATCCAAAATTTGAAGGAAGAGATAATAACCTTCTCTCTGGTTGTGCCAGAGGATACTTTCTCCAGTTCACAATTTTCTACTCCTGGAAGTTGTACTCCTGTCTTTCCTATCACCATCTGATCCTTTTAGGGCCCCCTAGGTTTTCTCTTTCTCTCCTGCCTCTGTTTTCAAATGATCTTACAATTAGCATTTCTTTCTCTATTCTTTTGCCTGTTTCCCCCTCTCCTACTTTCAAATGGCTCAAGACTTGCCCTTCTTTTCCTAAATGTTATTCCTAGATAGTATACTGGGTTCAAAAGTGAGCACATATAATTTGTATCCATATCTTCAGAATGTGACTTCATTTGAAAATAAGGTCTTTGTAGTTTACACTGAGGATCTCAAGATTAAATAATCCTAGATTTAGAGTGAACCTGGTGTCCTTATAAGAGGAAAGGAAACAGAGACAAAGTCACGGTGATGTTAAGGTAGAAGCAAAGGCTGGAGTTATTCAGCTCCAGCCCAAGGGACACCTTGGTTTGCTGACAGTGACCTGAAGCCAAGAAAGAAGTCTGTATTTGTTTGTCCCTCAGAGCTTTCAAAAGGAATCAACTTTGCTGACTGCTTCATTGCAGACTTCTGCACAATTCTGTATTGTGAGAAAATAAATTTTTGTGTTAAACCACCAAGTTTGGTTATGCCAGCCCTAGGAAATGAATACTGAGGGTTATTTGTTTTCATACTTTCACCTCTGGCATCTATGCTAAATTGCCACAGACATTTCTGTCTATATCTCCCTTCTTATCTACTTCCCTTGCTTTTTTAGTTTCAGTACTCGGCCATCATTTCAAGCTCTATGTTTAGAGGGACTTTATCTTTTCTCCAGTTCACACTCGACTTCCTCCATTGATTAATTTATTAATCTGACAAACACAATGCTGAGGTCTGTCTTTTTAAATTAATAAAATCATCCTTACTGACCCAGAATATTTTGTATCTTTTCCTTCCTTTATTATCTCTATGTAAACCAAATCAAAATGTATCCACCTTCCTCCCATATCCATCTTTTTATTACAATTCTCCCACCCATTCTCATTAAACTTCCAATTTTCTACACTGGTTCCTAGAGACTGCTTTAAACTTCCATGTCACTACAGGCCCTTGCCAGTCAGTTTTTATTATACTTACTATATTCGAAGAAATTAGTGATAGATGGCAAACTAGACCCTACAATCTACAATTGTTTGTTCAAATACAGTTCAGGGAAAGCCAAAATCATATTTACTTTGATTATTAAAATTCTAATTCCTGAGTATTATCTAAAATCATATTCTTCATTTGGAATCTAAAACAATTTAAATAAAATGCTTATGTAAGTTCTAAAGATATAGACTTACTGAATTTCCTTTCCTAAGCTGGAAATCAACTTTCCTTCCTACTTAAACCCTATTTTTTCCAAGGTAGAAAAATTCACCATTTGTTCCCCGAAAATACACCTTTAAGTATCAACTGAGCCTCCTGTCTACCTCTCTTTCTTTAAAGGCTCCATTCAACTTTCTTACTCATTAAAACAACATTTTCAGCTTTGTACCTCATATTATCTTCTTCCACTTTAGGGTACTTGTGGCATGTTATTGTGCCAATTTCTATTTGTTGATTAATTATATACCATTTTAGGTTACCATAGGGTTATGCTTTATTTTCTTAAGAAAATCTTAACCTGTCTCAGATTCCTTATAGGGTCTAGCCCCCTATACACACATTCAGTAGATGTGTGTTGAATGGATGCTGAAAGAAGGTCTAGAAGCGGCACCCTGGAAGGTTTACCAAGGACATAGGCTAGAATGTGTACTGTCTTGTTAGAAAGTACATTAACAGGGGTCGGTCCCTTTACTCCTGCTCCTTCTACTTGAGCACAACTAGGAAGACTTACGATGTAACAATGCCAACCTCTTATATTAAACCCTCAGGAACTTGACAGTAGATAGCTGATCTTAAACTACCAAGTTTAAACCATGTTGTTTACTACTTTCATTGCCACATGTTATTATTTTCAATACAACACAATATGAAAATGAGCTAGTCGAATAATTATGATGTTTATAAAAGTATAAAGTTAAAACCATACAAACATTCATTACACTGATAAATACAAATCACTCTGAGAAATATATATTGAGCATTATGTATACTGTACTATCAAATCACAGCATTGATTACTTGGACCGTGGCATATTAACTATGGAAACAACATAGAATTATCTCCCTTGCTCTTTGTGAAGAGGAAAAGTATTTAGGTATTCTGCAGAGAAATATCTATGACTCACAGATTCTACCAAACATAATAGTTTTTTCTACCAAATTATTTTTTTAATTCAAAAAAGTATAAACACAAATGACACTTTAAGAAACCTATACAATCAAAAAAATAACATAGGATTTTTAACTGTGTCTTGGTTGTTACCCATTACCTTATCTTTCTCTCAAAAAAAATTCACATTGAAAACCTCTGAATTCAAAACACATTCCTTGCATTCTATATCCTTTATTTTGACTTGTCAGATATTATACAGAGCAAAAGTAGAGACACAATCACCCAAGATCCCCCTTACAGTCCCTGCACACACATTTAACACAACAAATGTGTCCTCAAAATCAGAAAAGCATTACCTGAACATTTATTCAGACAAAACCCCACTGACTTCTTTATCAACTCCCAGTTTGCCCTGAATCACTTCATTGACTCCTTCAAACATCAAAGCACCTGCATACCAGGCTCCATTCCAAGACTAGAACTAGGAATGCAGAGCTGAATCAAATGCAGTCCTTGCTCTCAAAAACAATTTACAATTCAGAAGGCACACAAACAGATAGGGACCCGAAAGAGCTCTGGGCACCCCGAGCACCTTACAAAGAGAGCCCCAGCAGACCCAAGGCTGGAAAACCACGCTGCTTTCCTTATGCAACTGCTTGGTATGCATCCTTCACATTGCAAAATGCAACTTAATCAAACAGAAATCTTTAAGTTAAACGTAAACATCTCCTTATGCTAAGCTATTACATAGGGGAAAATATTGAAAATAGTAGTGTTTGGGAAACACACACTTCTCCCACATTCACTCACAATTCTTACAAAAACAAGCCACATACCACATCATCAATATGATGGAAAAGAATGTTGTTAACAAAAATTATGTTTTCAAAGTTGCAAAAGAATTTGAGGAATGTTCTAGTGGAAGAATCAGAGTAAAAATGTGCATAGAAAATAATGAGATCTGTACCAAAAATTTTATTGAAAAAAGGAAAAAAGAAATACACTAATTGTTTATTACTAATTTTTTTGTGGTTTTGAGTATATTCCAAATTTAGCGTTGTAATCTGAAAATGGACCACACATATAAAATTCCATACTGTCCTTAAAGGAAAAGTCCATATTCCCCAACATCAGAGGAGAGAAAAGAAGCATATAAGAAGATTAGTGGAAGAGTGCTAAAAATGCCCTACATTCAAGAGATTTTCAGATATTTTATGGGAACTTTGGACGCTCACTTTGCAGTTCAGTACATTTTTTATTAAATATGAATCCGTATAACCAAATTAATTAAGGCACCTTAATGCAATTTTAGGAGCCTAAATCAATGGCACAGTAGTTATGTGGAGCACCCTGGGCTCCTCAGATTATTACAATTGTCATGAAATCTCCATCTTTTTGCCTATGGCTTTTTGTGCTCAAATATCCCTTGTTCCTATTTTCATGGTCTTAACATCTGCCACCCTCCAGTAAGCTGACTGACAGCAAGTTATGGAAGTGACATTTGAAGGCAAAAACAAGTCAGTATCAGTAGTTAGTGTTGGAAATATATGCAGTAAACCTTAACAACTATTTTTAAAAACCAAAGGAACCAAGAAGTGTATGCCATTAGCATTTTATGGTATTTATATGCTAATTTGGATACTACTGTAAGTAAAATATTTTTCCAATTACTTTATTATATGACTAATCTCAGCAAGGAACTCACTTTTAATGACATGAGAGAGAGAGAGAGAGAGAGAGAGAGAGAGAGAGAGAGAGAGATGAGATGAGAAAGAGGTAAAATCAACAACCACTGGATATAATGAAATTTTTCCTCCACTTTCAATCATTATTAACTCTCAAAACCTTCAGATTCTCTGCAGCTAAATGTCCTCTTAGATCTCTTGCAGGTATGAAGAGAAACAAAGCAAGAGATCTGTTTTAAATGAAGTCTCTTGAAAAAACAATCAGCAGAAAAAGCTTAATTGCTCAAAACAAACTAAGGCATTTATTCACACTTTTTATATAAATTTGAAAGAATCACATACATAATTAATTTTTTAGTTTTCATATTCTACATATATATAAAGACATCACCAGACACATAAATAAATCAAAACAAGACACAAAATTTTCATAATGAAGTAGAAAATAATTCTGCTTCTGCTATAGAATGGCAAGTTGGGGAAGACAGGAATTAAAACAATTTCAATAATGTAAAAGTTAACATTATATTTTTTTAATATTCACTAGCTTTACTAATATTAGCAATAGTTTTTATAAGTTATTTACAGTACACAAATGTCTATGGTATAAACAATTTCCATCTAATCTACCCTATAGCCTTTGGGTAGCCTATGGGTAGAATTATTGTCTCTGTTACACACATGAAAGAAAACGAGGTTCAGGAAGGTTAACTTGGCTGAGACTGCAAGCAAGTAAGTGGCACAACCAGATCCAGGGCACGTTTGTCCAACTTCCTGTGTTGTGAACTCTCATTCGCTGCTGTTCATTACTGTCCAGGGTCCTTCTTGAGCTGACCACTGTGAATCTGTGTACACTTCATTCAAACAACACCCAACGATTTCCTTTTCCAATCTTTGTGCTTTTGCCTAAATTGTTCCTTCCCGGACCCTTATTCTCGGTCCCTGACTATGTCTCAACTTGTTCCTAAGACCAGTTTCCTCCTACAGAAGCTGGGACTCCTTCCTCAATTCTTTTTTTCTTGGTACAGGGATCAAACTCAGGACCTTGCGCTTGCCAGGCAAGCACTTGTGCCACTGAGCTAAATCCCCAGGCTCTCTTTCCTCAATTCTCATGTAGCTTTATTTGTTTGTCTGGTATGACATTTATCACCTAGTTTCTGGGTATTATAGTTCATGTGTCTCCATTTATCACTTTTGCATACGGTAAAGTGCTTGTGCAGAGACTCAGGAAAGAGCTCATTTTCATAACCTCAAAGTGTTTTAGCACAAGAGGGAATGTGGTTGGTTTAGAATACTATTATTTGTTCTCAGGCAAAAAGAAAGTTTCAAAATGGATGTTTTGCTTTAAGGCTTAGAAAAATAATATGTTTCTGGAGCTAAATGAAATGAGTTACTCATTAAAAATAATATTTAAAAACTGGGCATGGTAGTGCACACCTATAATCCCAGCACTCGGGAGGCTGAGGCAGGAGGATTGTTGCAAATTCGACAACAGCCGGGGCTACAAAGTAAACTCCAGGCCAGTCTGTATATATATAATTTAAGTGGGAAAATCATACATACACAACATACACACACATGCTCTTAGATTAAGTAAAGAGAAGTAGAAATACAAAATTTGCTCTTAGATTAAGTAAAGAGAAGTAGAAATACAAAAAGTTGAGAAGAGTAATTTTCACTAAAATAAGGAGCAAGAATCTACTCAGGTCACTGAACTCTTTATATTTCTGATTTTTCTGATTCTCATAAAAATTATGGATAAAGTTACCTAATAATTTTTAAATTTCTTTTTTATTGGTACATGTTTTCAGTCCATAACATTTTCATTGCTTGTGTGGAGTTGGTACCTGTACAAGACAAATCTTAATTTCTTTTTTCATCCCTTGCTCCCTGCCAACAACTCTTAATTCTCTTCCTGTTTGAGAAAGATAAATTTCATCAAGGAAAAATCAGTAAGGCTTTTTTTTTTACTCTCATTTACTTTTCTAGTTAATCTGTAAAATGCCAGATAAAAACTGTAGCATGTCTGTATACTAAAAATGTGTACATGAATTATTTTGAAAGTTAAAATTTTTTAAAATTTACCATGAGATTTTATTTAGAAGCATAAAACATGGATTGAATACACTTTGAATGCCATCAGAGAATTTATCTGCCCTTGCTGGCCATGGAGTTATGTTAGGGAGAGTTCCAAAGCCAACCCATTGCAGCAAAAAGAAAAAACAAATGTACATCATTAACAGTGTATTGGCTCTGCTTTCTGTTTAAATCTGTCCATCTCGAGCTGTCTGCCTGCTTCACTTATCTACAAGCCTCTTAAAAACTTGACTCTTATCAGCCTTCCACTCTCCAAATAACTGTACAGTCTCGTCAAGGAGAAGAAAACCATCTTATCCAAATGCCTCGCCTGTTACTACAACATTTTAGACCAAATAACCATCTTGTTATTTTATGTCAGTGATACGAATTAGTCTGTTAACATGCCTATGAAATCAGTCTTTATAGAGAAATGGCCCCTTATCTGTGGATTTATTCTCCACAGCTTCCATTATCAGAGATCATCTATCATCCGCAAGTGTTACATGGAAAATCCCAGAAATGAACACACTCATCTACCTAAAACATGTAGCATTCTGAACAGTATGATGAAATCCCTTCCCTTAGTCTGTAGGTCATGCTTTTATCCAGTTTGTCCACCCTCTGTAGTTGACTTGCCTGTTCCTCACTTAGTACCTTTCCCATTGTCTTAGAATCATAGTGTTTGTGTTCAAGTAACTCTTACTTGACTTAATCCCAAAATGTAAGAGTAATGATGTTGGTGATAGGGATTTGCCAAGGGGAAACCATAAATAAAATACTTCTTGTACATGAAGAGGTTAAAGTTCTCTGCAAGGAAAGAAAAAAAGTACCTAAAGGCTACTAAGTTCTATGGTAAGAACAAATGTTTCATACATGAAATTGCAAAGAAGGAAAAGAGAAATATATTCAAGTTTTACTGTCACACCTTGAACTGCAAAAATTACAGTCACAGTGTGTGATAAATGCTTAGTTAAGATAGAAAGATGTTAAATTATAGGATTCATAACTATATGTGATTTCAGACATTTACTGGGGGGTCTTAGAACAAATCATTTAAGACAAGGGGGACTACAGTGTCATCAATTTTCTCTTCAGACACTTTTTGGAATTTGCACTTCGTGAATCTTAGTACCTTCAAGCTAATACAAGCTTCAACTGTCCGTAGACTATCCATTCTACAGGGTCTTCTGCGAGCTACAGTATGAAAACAATAGCTTTAAAGAATATGATTAAATTCAAATGTATTATAAGTAAGTGAGATAAACTATCTCGGGTGCCTACACATTGTTGAATACATAGATCTAATAGATTCATTATATTTATAAACAGAGAATTAAAATTAAAAACAGCATATTATCACTGTATAATTTCATCTTAAATTATTCTACATAGTATCCATCATAATATTTTTAGTTTCCAATTTATTCCAGATGATTACTATCCAGAAGTAGATCTGTGGCCACAGATGGTAAATGCTGATCAATTGAAAATCCCAGATACTGATGATTACACAAACATTTTTCTAGTAGTTGTTTTTGGAATTGTTACCAACTTATGGTTTTCATTTCTGTTTCATCCCCAGATCATTATTCTTGAATTAGACAACAGCAGATGGTATAGATTACTCTTTTTTTCCAGATGTTCTAGATTTTTTTAATGTGAAAAACTGGTTTACAATTGAGAAAATAATAAACACTTAACTAGCTTCAAAAACATGTTCAATTTCTATGAAGTTAAGTAGAAAGTCGAGTTTACTCCTCTAAATCTAAAAGTAGTGTGCTATGCTCAACTTTTTAAATGCTTCATCTTTCTCTGCTATCACAATGTCATGGGCTGGCACGTTGCATACTATAATTACACAGCAGTTATGCTATGTAGATTTACAGACTATTGAATTAAAAGTTGAATTTTCACCTTTCATAGCAACAAAATGAATTCCATACAATAAAGAATAAACACAGGGGAATGAGACAAGCCTGCATTTTGTTGGAAATCATACTTTTCAAAATACTGTTTAGAGCCATGTGCCTCAGTCTCTGTGTTTCCTCAGCATTTCCTTTGTGAAATATTCAGAAGATCCTACCCTCTACTTGGAGCAATATTAAGCCTGGCTGTATTTTTATTACATTATCTGTGTCAACATGAAACATCTTCCAATGAAATGACTCACACCATAGTAAAAGAATAATAAGCAAAGCTTTAGTTTCAAGTCACTTTATTTTGTTAAATATTATAAAACTAACGAGCAAGGATGCTCATTTCATTACACAGAATCCACATATTCAACTAAGACGTGTAGGTTGCTGTTTATCGTGTAGTATCTTGCGCTAACATATCTGATTAATCTTCACCATTGCCCATAGGCAAAGTATTATAATTTTCTGCATTTTTAGATGTTACATGATGCATAGGAGTATAAGCCAGGACAAGAGTTCAGCTAGTTTGGCTCCAGAGGCCAGGCACTTTACAGCTCAGACGATAACTGTGAAGGATGATGCAAACATTGAATGGAGAAGACTTTGTAAATACTGAATAAAAGAATAACTGAACTAAATTGTAGAAACGTAAGAGGTATCAGAAATGGAAGTCAAGTATGGGTAAACTGTACAATCTATCTGAGTTACTTACGGGACCAATGGCTCAAGAAGGACCCAAGAATTCATTAGTTATTCCAAACTTTAGAAATGTCAATACCATAGCACTAATATGCAGCTGGCTAAGGTACGTTTCATTTCTACTTCATCAAAATTATGAGCCAAGTCTTCTGGATGATTTTCTGTGGGATAAGAGCTCCAAATTTAGGAAAAAAATTAGTGCAAAAAATGGTTTCTTTTACTTTCCATCAAGGTTTTATAGAACACTGAATGGAAGGGATGTGCTTAGTCACTACAGATCTGAACTCATTAGTTCAGTAGCCACGAGCCACCTGCAGCCACTGAGCAGCTAAACCATTGCTAATCCAAAGTGAAGATGCTGCAGATCCAAAATGCACATTGGATTGAGATTTCGTTTCAAAATGCAAAGCATGCAAAATAGTCAATCAGTAATTGCTTTGCTTTGAACATATTTTAATTTTCTGTGCAGCTGGATATGGAACTCTAATAATTTTAACTTTACATTAAAATGATAAAAAACTATACCCTGGGTTAAAGTATACTACTAATATTTATTACTCATTCCTTTTAATCATTTTTAAAATGTGACTGCTAGGAAATTTTAAAGTGTGGCTCACATTATATTTTTGTTGGAATACTTTAGACCCTTTAAGTATGTTTAGTGGTGAATGTAGTAGTGAGTACTCACAATGTATTACACAGGCTGAAGTGTGTTAGCATTAACACTTTTCTTCTAACTTCTTATCTGATATAACCCTTAGTTTTGGATAAAATACAAAATATTTACTCAGATGCTGTTTTGTTTCAAATTATGTTTTGAACGGCTTAAACTGAGTCACCTTATTTTGGTATCACATTTATAAGACAGTTGCAAAGCATTGGAGCCACCAACTGTTCAAAAGTGGCAATACCCAGCTCTCAGAATCCTTCACAGAAGAAACAAGTGTATGAGAAACAGTTCTGTGACAGAAAAAAAGTGCTGAAAATATTAAGTAAACAATAGGTATTATTTATATTTTAAATCAGTGTGGTTTGTTCATCAAAAAAAAATACATTGGTTCACATTTCAGTAAGTTCTATCTGGAAAGCAAATGGAAATGCTTCATAAGAATATAAAAAACGTTAAAAAGACCAGAGAATTCTAAGACATATTGAGTCATGTAGTTATGCTGTTTGAAAATGAAAAAAAAAAATGCTGCTGTAAAGGTAAATAAGGCAGATTAATGCATATTTTAAAAAGAAATGTTTGTACATTTAAAAACTTTGTTACATTTTAAAACAATGTATGAAATTGCTATGGGATATGGCTCTCCAGAGACTTTTGTACATGCATGTGTGCATGTGTGTGTTTGTCACTGAGGACTGAACCTTGGGCCTTCTAATGAGCTATTCCCTATCCCTTTTTAATTTTTTAAATTTTAAGACAGGATCATAAGGTTGCCCAGGGTGGACTCAAATTTACAGTCCTCCTGCTTCAGTCTCCCAGACTGCTGCAAGTACATACAGGCCAAGCCACCACACCCAGCGCCGCACAGCCTTTTTGCATACACTAGTGTTGCTGACAGTTATGACTGACGTTCTCCTGACTGCTAGTGGGTGCTTCTTCATTCAGGGCTAGGTAGCCTCCCCGTGTGGCAGCTGAGGCCTGATTGGACCCTCTTAGGTTCCACTGGAGACTCAGGTTATCTTGGTTAGGTTTGGTAAAAAAATGCCCAGGCTTGCTTGGCCTAAAGAATAAAGAGGTATGTGAGTTCCGTCCAGGACTGAAAAACAGAGTGAGAACGAATTTAGCAAACTTTAAATCTTCAAATGTCCAACCTTAGGGCATAGTTCCAACAACAGAATTCAATTCATGTAGTTTGCCTTTCATGATGTTTAACAAGGCCAGCAAATATGTCACTGCAGCTCTAGAGGATCTTCTATAAAGAAAGGCAGGCCATTACTTTCATCTGTGATGGTTGTGGCCAAAGAGAAACTTTCTGGTTTGATTCAGCAAGAAGCTACCACCAAAGACTAATATTATTTTCTGCTAATAAAATCAACTTTAGAGATCTGGTGTCATGGAGAAAGAATGGTCTAACTGCTATGTTTAGAGAGCATTAAAGTCGTACATGATTTGTGCTGTGGATGGTGTTAGAGGGAGATCACAAGAAGAAGAAGTAACTTGATTTCACAAGGAGAGAGACTTTGTAGTTCATCTGTTGTTGCTACAGCAAAATATCTAAGGCTGGGTAATTTATGAAGAAAAAGGTTATTTAGTCGATGTAGCTTTGGTAGTCCAAGAGCACAGTGCTACCATCTGCTTAGGTCCAGGGACGGTCTTTAGGCTACAACACAACATAGCAGATAGCTTCATGGTGGCAGCCCCTGTGAAAAGATAGGATTGCATGGCAAGACAGGAAACAAGAGACTCTGGGAATTAAAAAGTTTTTAATGACAACCAATTCTTGTGAAACCTAACTTGAGTCCCACGAGAACTACACCAATGCCTCTCAAGGGTATGTCTTCAGAGATCTACTCATCTTCCATTAGGCTCTACCTCTAAAAGATTCTACTTCCTCAACACCATCACACTGGGGACCAAGCTTCTAGAACATGAGACTTTAGGAGATGCATTTAAACCATAATATTCATAAAAACTGTGTCTATAGACTTAATCTGTACATTGAAGCATACATATCAGGGCAAAGGGAAAATTTTAACATTTAAAAGAGTTTTTCTTTTAGGTTTATGGGTAGTGTTACAGTCTTCTTGCTTGCTGTGTGGACACAGACCAAGCTTCTTAGAAATCTAACATTTTAGGTTTTTTGTTTTTGGCATGAAGTATATAAATAAAGCTTTCACTAGAAAATCCTTAAAATTATCAAATTTTTGATATAGGTTTATAGCCAAATATTCTTAGTATTTTAAAACTCAAATCAATCTCAAAATTTGAATCTGATTTAATATCTTTTAGATGTCTATTTCAAATATCTCATTTTGAAATATTTTGCCTATGACGTAATTGTACACTAACATTAATTTTTGGGTAACCAGAACATGTGAAAGTTTTTAAATCTATAATATGTTATCACCAATAAAATTTTAGATGAAAGAATAATCGTGTTAAAGGTATGAGGCAACATGGCTGCTTTGTGTTACACAGAGGAAGGAGAAAAACAAATTCCATCCTAATAAAAATTATAGGCTAGTTGTCTATAATTAAGGCAAGATGCTTACAAATGGCACAGGAATGAAATCTACAGAATGGGAATGATGTCAAATTTTGTATTAAGTGTCAAATGGTTGAAAGAACTCTGGACATAGGAGGGAAGTGTTTCACTAAAAAGGAAGGAGAACCAGAAAGGCTTTGAAATACAATGTAAACTGGACAAATAGAAAGGAAAGGGAAAGACATTCCAGGAAATGGGAACAAAATGAAAGATTTAAAAAAAAAAAACAAATTTTCTCTGCCTGTGAGATAGTGAAAAACAGGAGTCTCGTTAGACTGGAATGGGAGGCTGAGAATAGCAAATAAATAATGACAATAATACTGAGTGATCTTAACTCAAGTAATTAGTAATTTGTGCAAAATTTGTGCAATTTCCACCATACTAATTATTTTTAAAGTGAATTGAAAATAGAAAATCAGTGTCCCAAAGTGTTAACCTTTTTGGTGTGATGGGGAGAATACGACTAGTTCTTTCATTTACCGAATATTCCTTAATATACACCATGTACAAGGCTTTATGCCACCAGAGATAACAGAAAAATAGAAGTTTAAAAAAAGACAAAAAAAGTTTTTTTTTTTTTGCACTTTAAGTTTGTTGGTATAGTATAAGCATACAGAATGAACATTTTCATTATAGGGAATTTGTATCCGTACGTGATATATTTTTTCCACTTTTTTCCCATCCCTGTTCCCTCTTTTCAATCCCTCTTCTCCTCTCATTCACAAAATTCAGTTAAATAAAATATGGAAAAGAAAACCACACACTTCTTGTCTGAAGAATTCAGAAACCTACTGGAAAGATTAACACACACAAAAGCATCATTTCTTTTTCAGAAAGGAGAAATTCTATTTCCTCAAGACACAAAGTTTTATTTTTTTCTTTCCTTCTTCCTTTTTCTCTTTCTTCTTTTTTCCTTTCTTCTTGTCCTTTCTTTTTCTTTAGTTTTGTTTTCTTCATACTTAGTACATTAACTTGCAGGAAGGACAGTGTAGTAACAAACTGTTTAGTACTAATACTTAAATACATATGCTAAAGCAAGCTTTCAAGCAGCTATTTCTTATAATGAGCTAATTTAAATTTGAGAATATAGCAGTTATATCAAAATTACAGAGTGTAACTTATAGGAGATACCATTATTGACATTAGAAGAATAAATATAGCCTTTAGAAGTTTGCTGTTATATGTTGCCAGATTTCTTCATATAGTGAAAGCCGACATTGTTAAAAGAATACAAGTTTTCTAAGATATTATGCTTTAGTACATAATTAATAAATAACATTAATTTAATCATTAAGGAAACAATAAGGTATTTATTTTTCTGGAGTTGATATTCTACAGTTAGTAGTAAAGATATTTACTTTTCATAAATCAGAAGCATGGATCATAATATTTAAGGAAGTCTGACAATTTAATATTTTAGCTAAGTAAAAGATAAAAGTACAAATTTACCATTTTGGTATCTCAGAAAGAGATTTCCCTTATATCTCCAGCAAATTGAATACCCTCTTGTATTTATTGAATATAGAAAATTCCAAATAGAGTATGGAAGAAAAAATTGTTATGGTCTTTCCAAGTACCTGATTCTAAACTGGTGTCACTCTATGAACATTTCTTAAATCAAATGTTATTAAAATAATTTAGTTGAATTCAGTCGTTTTGCATATATACTTAAGTATAATAACAAATTATATTTACCTGAGTAACTTAAAATTTAATTTGTTATTGTTATTTTTCTCTTCCCCTTAGAGTAGGATGAAACTATATCAGTACAGCCAGCTCCTGATTTTTGTCCAAGGTGAGTTCTCTCTTGTTCTGTTTGTATTTGGTTTTAATCTGCATGTAAACTCCCCAAGCCCTCCACATTGTGCAAAAGATAGCCATTCCCAGCTTAGTAACCCCAACCAAAAGATGCAGCTCCTCCCCTACAGTAGAGGCCCAAGGGCTCTTTCATCAACTTCTGATCATGCAGCTAAGACTGAGCAGGCAGGAGCCCACATTTATAATTTAACGTGGATGGCATAATCCTCATCTCACTCCCCACACGGAAGCAGAGTTCTGTTAATAATAATCAAGTAGCAAAAGTGAGATCTCTCCATAGTCTACCTACAAAAAAATACCTTCTTTATCTCATAGGCTTAATCAGTATGCGGAGAAGCATGACACAAGGATTGTGATCAAAGTGCAAATTACTTTGTTGTAGCTATGATAGTTTCTTATCAGAACTTTCAAATTCGCTGAGTTTGGGTCTTCTTCCTTTACTCCAAACAATTTTTGAAGAGGCCCATGATGTTTATGCTCACTCACAGAAAATAAAAATATACTTTGTTAGTGGTTAGCATAGTTTCAACTTTTTAAAAAATTTTTTAAATTTTGTTTTAAAGAGAGGGCCAGGAATTTAGCTCAGCGGCATAAGTGCTTGCCTTGCAAGCACACTTCCATCCCGGGACCAAAAAAGAAAAATTATTTTAAAGAGAATAAAACCAAACAAAATAAAACAGAATAAAGCCAATCAAAACAAAACAGTCAAAGTGGTACAGGACTTCAAAACAGAAAAATAGGAAATCAACAGTGGTACCATAATGCCTCTTTTTTCTTCAAAATTGCTGCCCATACCAACAGACATAGTAAAATCAAAACAGAATAGAATAAAATCAATCAAAATAGAACATTGAATAAAACAAAACAATAAAATGGAACAAAACAGTGAGAACAATATTGGGTTTCAAAAACAAGACAGAAAGAAATCCCCCATAGTTGCTATATTGTGTATGTCTAAATAGATGCTTGAACTACTTCGTTTAGGCCTGCAAAGTCAATCAAACAAGTCAAGCATTAAGTAATTTCTGTACCTCAATTGCTATCAACTCAGCCTGTGTTCTTCCAAATTAAATGGTTACTTATGAGGCAAAGGGGTATTATTTTCTTGTCTCCCAGCCTACAAACTGACTTGCTCACAGGAAGGGCAAATTGGCTTCTTGTTTCTCCTCCTAGGCCCTGCATGGCTGCTGCTGGTTCATGGGAAGGGCAAGCTAGCTACTTGTTTCTCCTTCTGAGTCCCATATTACTTTTGCTAGCAAACTGGCTGGTTTCTCCTCTTAGGCCTTCCTGACTGCTGCTTGCTCACGCGAAGGGTGAATTCTGATAGTTTCAATTTTAAACTCTGAAATATCCATGAACATTTAAGCTTAATTTAATATCAAGCATTGTTTTATCCTAAGCTAGAAATTTCTCTCTCTAGAGTCATGTTGTGGGGCACTGCAGTTGGGGGCAAGTGCCTTCCTCTCTAGCCGCATTCAATCTCTCTCTGGAGATTCTTTAACAGACGATATCTCTCCTTCAATTCTCAAAGAAGACAGATAAATCCCTGTTCTAGATGATCTTCTGCAATTCCTCAGAAAACATAGGCCTGTCAGATTCTGAGAGAAAGCACAGATTCCTCAACTCCTACACTTCTTGCACCAGTGATGGATAACTGTCAACTACGCAGCACAGTAGAGCATGAAAGATGACACATATATCATTGTGATCATCTTTGGAAAGCACACTCTCCTACATTACCAACTGCCTCGTAGCAATGAAGAAGGAAGACAGACTTATCCCACATTTGGAAAACTGAAAGTGAGGCAATGAACAGTGATTCCACATCTTACACCACATTCTATTACCAGGTACAGCATGGCTTGCATGTCTAGTCCTCAGTCTGCCAGTCTTGCAGACAGCGATTTTGGTTTCCCTTTGCTCTTGCCTGAGAGGAGTTTAGGGAGTAAGCCCTCACCCCTGACATTTAGTGGGTCTTGGTCCTAAAACTTAAAAATGTCTAAATGCAACTAAGGAATTAATCATTAGATAGTACCTAAAATCTGAGCCAATTACTGGTTAATTATTTTTTCTTGGTTCTGTCAATTAGAATGCTGGTCCATGGCTTGTGTGCCCTCAAATATATTTATTGCCTTTTTCCTCCTCTCACACTTGGTGAACTCTGTATCAGGCTCCTCTGTTATCTGTGTTTTCTTAAATTAATACATGTTTGTAGTATATAATGATGTCATTAATTGTGGGGAGCAGGCACATGTACACATTTTATCCCCCTTCCCTTGTCATTCCCCTTTCCATTTACAAAAGACTTGCCTCTGTGTTTCGTGTTGTCTTGCTTTTCTTTTGTTCTTTGTTTATCCTTTCGGTTTTCCATGTAAGAGAAGTTATCTGATATTTAAGATTGTGTGACTCTGTATTTCACTTAATGTTATGGTCTCAGGGTATATGTTCCTGCAAATCATTTAAATGTATCATTTTTAGCAGAGTAGTGCTCCACTGTGTATAGATCCCACTTTTTTGTCTGTTCACCTGTTGACGGATATGTAGGCCACTTTCAAGATTTGGCTATTATGAGCTGTGGTGGCATATTATGAATATGTGCATATCACTGTAGCTTGATACCGTTAACTCTTTTGGGAAGATACCCAGAAGGGGAATAGCTGGGTCAAATGTAATTTCTAGTTTTAGGTTTCTGAGGAATCTTCATACTGATTTCTATAGTGGTTGTACTAGTTTACATTCCCTCCAACCATATAGAGGGGTGCCTTTTTCATCTGTGTTTTATTGTAATGAAGAAGCCAGATTACTTCGCCATCTGCCTTTGGTAGCAGTGGCTGTATTTGCTTGATTGTCACCTGGATTTCAATGACATTTCATTCTTTGTTCCTCCAGTGTAGAGACACAGTGCCCACCTTCTGTTACCAATCACTAGGTTCATACATCATCTTGTTTGACTTACCTCATCTTGTTGTCATGTAATTCCACCACTAAATGTCCTCTCTTGAAACATCTTAAAGGTATTTTATTATTACTTAGGTCACTGTGCCAGTTGTGGGCTTTGTGTATCTGTAGTTGAATCTACAAACTTTTATAAATTCAGTAAGTTTATGGAGTGTCCTCTAACCTTCTAAAAAATGACTGCTCCCACTTAAAATTAGTCTGATAATTTGTTATTCACTTTCATAGAAGTGAACTATTTATTGAACACATTTCATAGGCTATATCTTTGATGGATCATTCAATTCTCACAACTCAACAAAATAGGGAGTCACTCTCGTTTTATAATAAAAAAGAGGGTCACACAAGTTGTTTAAATAGTTTATTCAGGGTCAGATTCTTTATTTTCCTTTCTACTGTACCACACTATGTCACAATATATTTTATCCTCACTCATTAGTCTTTATCTGCACTTGAAATTGGCCAATTTGATATTTAGTTGTTACTTTGTGTTTTGCCTAAGTTACTTCAAATTCCTCATTTGTTTCCTTGATAAGCACTTTTTTCCTGTACGTTGATAAATCACATGTTACAAAAGGAATCCAACTAATACATGAAGAGAAAGAGATAAGGCATAGGTAGACTCAATCAATTCAGCAATAATTAATTTTTCACCATGTGTGTATTTATTTCCTAGAGCCTGTTTTATAGAAAGAAATTCATAAAATCATTAGCATCAAAATAAACCTACTGCCTTGTAGGCTTGACATTAGTTAGAAAAAAAATTGAAATCATGTCTTTACTATTACAACCATATTAATGTCACAAAAGTGCTTCATCATAAATTAATGGTTTAAAGCTACATTAGCAAAGAGAAATATAAATAGCACAAAAGCTTATTTGCTATTATTGACATGTTTGCAAATCCAGGAACACAGCTCTTTTATGTACACTTTATTACACATAGTAGACAACTGATGACAATTGGAATTTTTATGTTTCTTTTGGGGAAAATACAGATTTTTAAAAAATGATTAACTGTGAAGATAGCAGTCAAAAAAATCTGAAAGGCTGAAAGTGAAAATGACAAAAGTACTTAAGGTATGGTGGTGCATGCCTATAATCTCAGCACTTGGGAGGCTGAGGCAGGAGGTTTGCTGCAAATTGGAGACCAGCCTGGGGCTACATAGCAAGACCCTGTCTCAAAAGGGATAAAAAAGTGCCTATCTAGGCAAGACTCTAAGATATCCTTCAACAATGCCTGTCCTGGATATATACGCCTACGTAATCATTAGGACTATAAATTTGTCTATTCTACTCCTGTGATTAGACAGTCATGTGAAAATGCTAACATTGAGATAGGGAGATTCTCTTTGAGTACTCTGCTGAAATAATCACTTTAACACAGATACTTTTCTCTGGCTGCCCCCACAGAAGGGGAAAGCAGAGATTCAAAGAGTAATGTTTGGCTGCTAAGATGGAAGCAACCTTGTAGTAAGGACTGTCCACTAGGAGTAACCTTAGGAGTTCAGAGGTCTGTCTAGCAGACAGCCATGAAACTGGGGACCTCAATCCTACAACCACGGAGAACTAGATCCTGCCATAAGAATGAGTTAGGGTGATTCCACAATCTTGAACCTAGTGGGGGAATTTAGTTGCCTAATACAATACCTCATGTTAGCAGAACCCAGCACAGTGGCCCTGGACTTCTGATCTTCAGAACTATAAGCTAATGAGTGGTTACTTTTGTAAGCTGATAAGTTTTTAGTGATCTGTTACACAGCAGTAAAAAATGAACACATCTTCAAAAGTGGTCATCATGCTGAAAAAACATGGGTTGAAGAAACAGGAAAGTATGTTTGTGCACAGACTTATTCCCCATAGTCCACTGTGCTGTGTGGTTTATAAAGTACTGAGGTGTCGCTGCTTACCTTTAATCCATCGAAAGTATATATAGTCTCTGATTATTATGTATCTTCTGTCCGGAGCAAATTCCAACAATCACATAGGTTTGAACCTCAATTACATCCAGTATTTTTGTCCTCCATAAGCAAGTGTGCTAGTGGATGATAATGCAAGATACTGAATGGTTAAAAAACAAAAAAATCCCTATCCCCATCCTCAATATTTTCTCTCCAAATCCAAATCATCTCTTTAAGATGTGTCAACAGTCAATAAAAATGAATGGGCATTTTGTGAGATAATTGGTCTAATTATTTTGTTTATTGCCTAATAAGTTAACTTGAATTTATCAGAGTTGTCTGGAAAATGGCAATTTACAAATATCCAAAAAGCACAATCACAAAAATCTACATGTTGTTACGGGCAAGGTTTTATAGTATTAAATTGTCTGGGGTAAATAAAACAGTCCTGAAAGAAGTTTTTAAAATATAACATGATGGCTTATGAAGATACTAGAGATGGAGTTCCTAAGCAGGCCAGCTAGCTGTTTTCTTCTCCTTATTGTGTTTGTATGAAGTCTGAGCAGTTTATTAGGGAATAAAGTTAACTTTATTAATAACAGCATGCTGTTCTGGTGTCACATTTCCTTTTCCTCTTTTCACTTTATTGGTACATTCTAGATATACATAAAGATAACAGTCGTCATAGGGAATTTGTACCTGTACATGATATATCTTGCTTCCAAGTTTTATGAGATTGTACTGCTGTTGGTGTCTTGAAGTGATGGGGAAGACACAGCTCTTATGACCAACAATGACTGATAGGCCAATTAGGGAGTAAACGCACTTCTACCACAGTAAGATTTTAAGTATAGCAGATTTCTAAAACATTATGTATCCCTTGAATACTATAAAATTTTATGTACTGCAGTGCTATATTAATCATTAAAGTACACTATGTGGGTGGTGTGAGATGATAGCATACATAGCACACCTAAGAATATTTTAACTTGTTTATTTCAATGTGCATTAAATTGTCTGATTTAAAGAAAATAATGTTATGTGTTAAACATAATATGGCAAGTAATGTCATGATGCTTTTTTAAAAATTTCACATATGTAGTAAGTTAATATAACCATTAGGTAAATATTTTAGGTATTATTTGATATAGCAAAAGCTGTAAAAATGATTGAAATTTGGGAAAGAATGCTTTACTTTTAAATTTTATTTGATTCTCAGTTCTAGAGTTTTTATTTCTTTAATTTTCCACAATCTATTTTCACAATGAATTTACTTTAGAATTTGAAGGTATTTATTTTTAATTACTTAAATTTTTACTAAATGAATTATGATTCACAACTACTTTCTTCTATACAAAGCTTCTAGATCCAAATGTCTCTAAATTTTGTGTTGTTTAAACATTCAAAAAGAATAATCAGTTTTAATCATTTGCTTCATATGTAAAATTTTATTTTGACATACAGTATATTTTAATGTAGAAAATAAAAGTTCATTGACAATCACTTTTACAGTGATTACTTTCATGTACATTTAAAAAATTCTGCATGTTCTCATTCAAAAGTTTCAATGTATTCAAAAATTGTTGTGGCTGGTGGTTTAGCTCAGCGGTACCAGCACCTGCCTGGCAAGCACGGGGTCATAAGTTCGATCCCTGGTACCAAAACAAAAAAATGTTATGTTTTATTAGCATAGATTATATAACTGAAACCGATATCACTTTGTTCAGTATTTATGATTTAATAATAGAAAATACTGATAATATTTTGTTGAACATCCTTTGTGTTCAGTATAAATCAGAATTAATCACTTAGTGCTTCTGAAGATGAACAAAAATACTATTTTGTGATGAAATATTTTGCACATTTCCAAATCTTAGAAGTGTCTCATTTTATCCTCAAGGACTCCATATTATCTCAGTTCTCTCCTGATCATCAGCAATGAAAATGGATAATGTTTCATATTGTGCTCCGCCTCATGTAGCGGTTGCCTCTGTGTGTATCTTACTGTGTGAGTGACATCAAAAGCAATCGTAGGTTGGAGAAGCAGATTCATCCTATTTAAGTGCATCCTGGAATGCCTTATAACTACATACTCAAGGGAATGTATACTGAACACAATTTTATATTTACATTATGGGCTCTGCCTAAAGGAGTGAAAATAAAAATCAACGAGACAAAGCCATGAAGTAAAAAATTTCTGCAACATTTCTTTATGAATAACAACAACAACAACAAAATTTTAAAAGGGGGTAAAAGTATGGTCAAGGAAAAAAATACTGTAAAAGTTCATGTCAGATTGGAAGGAAACATATTTCATTTGAAACAAATGTAAGGAAGTAGACAGTGGTAATTAGGAAACAGTTTAGCAGCTGATGTAACAAAAAGACCAAGAATATACTAGCTCGAAAAGGAAAAAAAAAAAAGAAGCCAAAAGAATTGTATTATTTTACACATCATTCCAGAAGTAAGCAAGCAATCCAGGAGTCGGCTTCACAAGGCCACATTCACAAACCAGGTTTCTATGTGGGGTTCTTCAAAGCCCCTCAAAGGCTCTCCTTGACTACATCTTCAGAGCTGGCTCATGAGCAGCATATATCTGTGTTAAAACAAGACTGGGAAGTCACATGTATCACTTGTCACCTCCAATTGTCAAGAATTCAGCCTTACTATCCATAAGGAAATTGGAAGAATATAGTTTCTATCTGGACACACACTCAGCAAAATTCAAGGAGCCTTATTAGTGAAAGGAAAATAGAGAACATATACTGGGGAACAATTTGAAGTCACTACCTTCTAGACCCCTAAGTATCCAAATGTAACAATCTTTCCAGATGAAAAACACAGGATTTCTCCAAGGAATATACCTAAAGATCACCCTTACTGTTTCCAGTGTTAAGGATGAGATCTCCGGATATGTATTTCTCTTCCTTTAATCTGAAGGTTTCTTGTCAAGGACCTGCAGCTATGATTAATAGACAAGTTAATTGCAATCTAATACATCTCAACACAAAATGGTGGAGCAGGATGAAGAACTAGAATGGAAACTACCATATAGAAAACAAGGAATGGAACACAACAATAGCTATGATTTTCCATTTAGTAGAAATTCAGGCTTCCATCCCAGGAAATTTACTAAATTTCTTGCTTAAACTCTGATTCTGATCTCCTGGAGGAATTCTTTTGACTACTGTCACTGTATGGTCACTGTATTTACCACTTGGAAAATTCATTCCCTTCAATTATCCATTATCTAATGTGGTGCCATATCCATTTGGACCCAATCAGGGGGGAAAAAAATCACACAATGATTTGAACATTGAAAGCTCGCTACCAGTAATTACTAAAAGCAGGACTTGCCAGTTAGAATTAAAGAGAACACAAAGGAATATAAGAATATAGGCTGCAAAGAGCAGCCACTGTCCCCAGGCCTGAAACAAATCCCCCAGGACAAGCCCCCAAAAGACTCCCATACATGGCAAATAAGTCATTGCAGGATTGAATCAATGGAATTTACCAGAAATCTTTGCTTTACTGCACTGATGGCAAGCAAACCTCTTAGCTGACAATAGTCAGCTGTGGCAAATATGCCATGGGTTTACCACCACTGCTCAGGAGTATTAAGAATAGCTGCTCATAGAGTGCATCTTGCTATAGGCATGTCATGATGCTGCCACCTGCCAAAACTGCTGCTTCTGTGTGCTGCTCACTGATGTACTGAGGAGGATCTGGGCAACGGGAAAGCCACAAGAGCCCCCAGGTGAGCACACCTCATCAGGAAAGAAAACTACTTCTCATGCTAACTCTTGCACCTTCTATTACTAAAGCTCAATACCATCCCAACTCCTGATAGGCAGAAGTATTTGACACTCCATTTGTACACTTAGGCAATGAAGAATGAATTTGTAGCTGAAAAGTGTAAGTAAATTGTCATACATCTGAAATGAGTTGTTGAGAGTCACCCTTTGAGTGACTATGTGGCTTTTACAGTATTCTTCTGACTGGTACAGTTCCCAACTGGTCCTTGCTGGAGACAGGAACCATGACTGGGGTTTCTTTGGAAAATAATTTACCCTCAAATCTGAAGTCTCTTAGATTAGTCATATCCATGTTAAGGCATTCTTAAAACATCGAATCGTGTTACTGTTCTTAAAACTTTCAGGCTCAACACAGACATGGTGGTGCATGCCTGTAATCCCAGCACTTGGATGGCTGAAGCAGAAGGATCACTGTGAGTTTGAGGATTGCTTGGACTACAGTGCAAGGGTAGCCTGAACTGTACAGCAAGACTGTCTCCAAAAACAAACAAAGAAAACCAAAAAACCTACAGGCTCTACTTTATTTTCTGGTTATGATTTATAGCTAGATCTCATCCCAAAGTACTGATAAATGGGACTTTTGGGAATTGATTGGATCATGGGATCTGATATGCATGTATCAGTGGATTAGTCCACTGTTGAGTTTATAACTAAAAGTGATGATGGGAGGTGAAGCCTGGTGGGAGGTGGGGAGTCACTGGGGGGCCTGGCCTGGAAAGGTGTACATTTATCTCTTCTCCCTTGGTCTTGGGATTCTTGCTGCCATAAGCCACTTGTCCCCACCATTCCCCTCTGCCATGCTGCCCTGCCTTGGAGCCAGGAGCTACCAACTGTAGACTTCCTCTACAAACTGTGAGTGATAATAAATCTCTCCACCTTTTAGTTGTGGGTGTCAGGCATTATGCTTCAGCAGTGAGAAAGTACTAAGACAATACACATCTCTCAATTTAGTGATAACTTGAGGCCACCTACAATAAATGGGCACTAGTAGAAATGCAATGATCTTAAACAACTGTTGTAGAGCTGATAACTACTTGCTAGTTGAGAACACATACCAAAGGCTAATGACAAACACTCCTAGGGACAATGGTACTTCCTGTTTTAGAGTACAGAAGGAGTTAACTTTCAAATCTGTGAGTTTTCCAAATCCTGTCAAATCAGCTGATCCAGAGGTTTTGTTTTGAACTACAGAATGAGACAGTCATCAACAGAACTAGATTCCCTTTATTTTTGCTTGCATGGTGATTCATTTTTACCTGGTAATTCCCTCAACAGCCTGCCATATCTGTTCCTTTACCCTCCAATTCCTAATCAATAAACTATTTCAAGGTTTTATTATAGAAGCACTCATTTCCTGATAATGTCTGTATTAGTTCAAATATAGTTTAAACTGTGGTAACAACAGTACTTTAAACAACAGATAAGGTTTTCTTTCCCATATTAGTCTAGAAGTAGGCTGGCTCTCTAAAGCAGTTGTGACAATGATCTCCCACATACCAAAAGCCTACCTAATCACTTGGGAGGCTAATAATTATCTTGAATCAAATTTAAACTCAGAAGAAAGCAATGATAAACAGACTTTTCCCAGAAAAGTTTGCTCTTTGCTGAGTTTCTTTTCCATCAGTATCACTATCAACATTAGAGAATATCCAGTTCTGTATAATATCCTACATATTCTTCAAGGCAGGAGATTCACTTTATGGCAAAGAAGTTGAGGCCACTAACACAATGTCCTACAGTCTTAAGTAATACACTTCATCCAGAAACTTTATAAGGACAAATATACTAATACCTCAATAAATAGACTCTTTAAGGCTCAAACAAGTATCATCCCAGGTACAAGCCCTGCTGGCACTAGATTAATAGCCAGTGTAGGATACTGTATTAAGGTTTTCTGGAGACATATAATTGATAAAGTATATAGTATATTTTACATATACACACGCGTACTTTTTTTTTCCACATAAGGGGGATCAGGTAGGCTTACAGGGTTAGAAGTGAGAAGGTTCATAATGATGCCCAGCAGTGTGTTCAAGAGCCAGAGGATCCAATTTAGTAGCTGCTCAGTCCAAGAATCTGGAAGCCACGGAAACACAAGGATCACGGATACAGCACCAGTTTGAGAAAAAGTGTTCAAGCTTGGATAGTTGCTGGTATGACTCTACATTTGAAGAAACTGGAGTCTGATATCCATAGGCTGTGGTAAGGAAACATGCACCTACTTAAGCAAAATGGAGCTCTGCAAAACATACGCCAACCTTTTCTTTTTAACTCCACCTAGGCTACAAGCCTATTGTTTGGTGACACCCAAATGGAATGGGTCTCCCACCCTGTTTGTTGGTCTGTTTGCCAGTTACGTGTGGACACACCCAAGTGTGCTTTACTAATCTGCTAGGTGTTTTAATCAAGTTGACATATCATGATTAATGGCCATAGATACTGTGCCCGAAGTATCTAGAATACGTGTTGCTTGGAACATGAGGTGGTAGAGTTAAGATTTCACTAAGCCCTCAGAACATGAGGTAAAAGTAGGATTTCACCAAGAAGCAAAAGGATGAACCTCTCAAACCATTACTACTTGTGATCTATTTGCAGAATCTGTGCTCCTTGCCTGTGAAACTTTAGATCTCCCATACTTGCAGTCCTGGTATAGACATGCTTCCATTATGGGTATGCAGAGAACTTGATGAACTGTGTTTGACACTATAGTTACTACTTTGGCAACTACAGCTTGTCCTGATCATAAGCTAAAGTAACAGGTATGAAAAAGAGGCAGTTTTTATGCTCACTTAATGAGCAACTGGAGGAACTGAAGGCCAAAAAGGATATGGCAGGTAAGAAGCCTATCTCGAGTTTCAACGTCCGGATGGTTGCACCAATCAAGTAACCAAAACCAACTGAAATGCTAGTGAAGGCAGAGATCCAGACATCTAAATGGAAAGCATGGTGGAGGTAAGAAATGGTAAATATCAATGACAAAAGCTGGCATAGCAGCATTAACAGGATGATAACGAATTCTACTAACTTGCTTACAGTGTGTCATGTTTTTGCCTGGCCACAATTTTGATGGGCACTCTGATAAACTGGAATTAATGCAGGGTATAGGTGTGTGTGCAGGTTTGTTTTATTTAATACCTTTTGTGAACCACTTTGTGACCATTTCTTGGTCACATCCTTATCCACTTCTGAGGTAACAAATTCCATGCAAACTGACAAGCATTATAAACTATCAGACAGTATCTCATGTTAGACCTCTCACATGTACCTTTCTTTGGTTAGAGAACCTTATAGATATCAATATACATGAGCTACTCAAAGTGTGGGATAGTCAACCTCGCAAAGCTATGGGGGATCAATGATCCTCCATCTTTCTGTCCCTAGGCAATTTTGGAATGCATTTCTATGTTTCACTCTGAGTGTCTCTTAACCCTTTTTTGTTAGAGGTATTTTTACTACTGTTACTATTTTAGTTTTTATTTTTGGTTTGTATCTTGTGTTTGTAAATATCTATGAAAATCCTTGGGTTTTATAACTATTCTATATTAAATTACCTCATGGATGCCTACTAGTCAATAATTTTTCTAAAATTATTGCAAAGGAATACAATTACTTCAAATACTAACATTGATAACTTTGCCTCTTTTTCAATAGTTATGCCAATAATTTGTGTTTTAGTTCAGTCTTCTGAGTGCCGGGATTGCCAGCATGCACTACCACACCCCACCCTACCTCCTAGATTTTAATGTTGGTCTCCCCATTTAGCTCTGTGCATTTGATCACCTGTATACTTTCCTGCCTGTTTCCCCATCTGCAACTATTTCATGGAGTCCATGTCAGGATGAAATGAATACAATAGTGATTGAAAATAAGTGTAATCTACTATTAACTTTATAAATAGTTAACATAACAATACAAGTCCTATGTGATGACTTCTGTAAAATTACTGAAGCCAATCAAAATGACTTTATAAAACACCATTCAAGCTTTTACATAATTACCATTAATCATGCTAACTAATACAGTTTTGCAGCAGACAGATCTATTGCTTGTTTTCACTAAGTTAGGACTAAGGTCCTTCCTTGTAAGCGGTGACACTGCTGAGGGAACAAGGCCCCAAAGAGGCACAATTGGGTTTTTTCTGTTGTTGTTAGCAAAATCCATTTTTACGTTCACAGATGCTGAAGTTTGTATTGGCCACTAAGACTCTGAAATCCATCTCACTCCTTCGTCGTGTAGCTTTTTTTTTTTTCTGCAGTTTAGAATCTCCATGACAGGCGAGCACTTTACTACTTAGCTACATTTTCAGCCCTCATTTTCCCTTTTCTAATCTTCTCACTATATAAAATGATTCTAGACCAAACTCTTTCAATGCCTTCCTATTGTCTTCCTCCTGCAACAGGAAACTACAAGGAATGAGCACACAGATCCAACGGCAAGAAAAAACGGACAGTTTTCACCACTGGCCTTTGGACATCAAGTCATAAATACTATTGCTAAGCTGTCTCTTGGTCATGAATGAAGATCTTTGAAGAATGATTTTCAGGTATCCAAAAATCCTTACACAATCTTTTAAGAGAACTATATTTTTATGCACATCTTACTTCCCTGCAAGGGATCTCTTGCAAAAATTCCTTGTTTCTTTTTCACTTATGAGAAAGGAGTAAGAGCTGACAGAATGAAGACAGTAGAGGAAGTAAAGAGAACTGGGTAAAATCTTAAGATGCTTCAAAAAGGTACAACCTTAGTTGTATTCCTTGGACAAGAAAAAAATTCTTATGTAACTCAGATTAAGATGATTCCAAGACAGTAGTGAACATGGGAACTCCAGGCAACCAGAGAATTGAGTCAATTAGGAAATATGAGGAGGCACTTTGTGACTGTTGCCCTATAAATTGGCAGTTAAGTTCAGATGACAGTAAATTCAAGAATCTGTGAAAAAATAAATTGGCTTTCATGGCTTCAAAATACCATTATTTTTAACTATTACCCTTGTCACTTAGTTTTCCATACAAATGTAAAAAACATACAACAGAAACTAAAAATGTATTCTGATTACTTTGATAGATCCACAAATACTTGTGTAAGGATAGGGTTAATAATTACTAGACAAATCTTTAACCATGCATATCACTAACAATAAATACAGTAGATCAATAAAGGGGGGATCTTTTAGGGGGAGATGATAGAGGAGGGGTGACAAAATACAGGAGAGCTGGAACAAGCAGATATGGAAGACTAACCGCAACAATTACTCGAATAACTCCTAGGGCCCTATGAAGAGTAAAGGTCTGCTGTCATTAAGTAAATTTTCTAAAAATCACTTTATTCATTTATCTTCTGTGGTCATCTGTAGTGTTCAAATTTGCCAAACAGTTGCTTAACTCCACTTCAGTCTACCTTTGCAAACAAAGTTGTTGGGTCAACAGAAAAGATTCAAACAGTTTCAAAAGTGCAACATTTTGAAAGCATTTTGTTTGCTCATACAAATATACTTTATGGTTAACTATTTAGTAGAGATTGATTTCCTCAGACTTGTCCCAATTATCTGATGAGATTAAGAAAGTATAGCACCAGGAGCATATAAGACTATTACAACATGGCAAATGTGTAAAAACCCAACTAATCTCAGAATTTTCTTCAGCATCTTACTTTAATACCATGTGCTCTACAGTTAGCATTGTTATTTTTTCATGAGCAAAGTTAATTATTGAGTCATTTCCAGCTGTTTCAAATGATGGCATTATATAACATTTATTTAATTGTGCACATAACCTCACTGAATTTTCTAAGCATGATTTTAGTTTTTTCTTGTTAATTTTTTTCCCAAGTTCATCAGTGCTTCTTTTTTTCTAGATCCTATCAATATCCAGAATGGGATATGTGTAAGAAACATGTAATTTAAAATTGAATTACATGACTGTTCAATGTATTGCTGTCCCTTAATTTTTTAATAAATCAAATGAATACAAATAACTCTATTCAAAAAATGAAAATTACTTCTGAATGGCATTCTTTGGTAGACAGACCTATGATTACAATATTATAGTTGGCTTTAAACATCAGCAGGATTAAGTCTTTAAAATGAGTAAAATGTGTTGTTTCAGGTCTTTCACTCTAATATTCATCACTACTTTAAGGCAAAGCATTTCTACAGCAGTAAGTTGTCTGAAATTCTAAGTAAACCAAATCAAAAAACAAAACAAAACCATATAGGAACGGTGCTGCTTGGTAATAACTTGCACATTTCCCTTTTAGCTGGGGAAAAAAATGTTCGGTATTACTACAACCAAATTGGCCAAAAAAAAAAAAAAAAAAAACCACTATGGTATTTATGAATGCTGTTAGACAAGTCTACCCTTTTAATTACCTGTGTTGCAATATGTACCAAATGCACACAGTATGTACTGCTTTAGTCATTTCCTTCTCTGAACTACAGTAGCACATTTTGAGGCTGTCATTTAGTGTCAGTTATCACTTCCTTTTACTAATTTTAGTAAAGCTTACCATAGAATTACCTGCAATATCCTTGAGGATATATAGCTTGGAGTATATGGCATGGCAATGGTGGCAAACCTATGGCACATATGGTGTAGCTGGCCGTTTCTCATGGAAAGCTCTTAGAGGTCCCACATCAGTGGTGGAGCTTATGCCAAGCCTAGTGAAATGGGAGAATTGGCGAGAGCTTTAAAAAAAAACTGTAGCTGAGGTTATGGACTCGTTTCTCACCTTCGAGATTTGTCCTGAACTTTTATCACACTATGACCCATTAGTGAATTTCTTGGAATAAACCAGATCACTATTCTGCCCCATTCATTCATGTCATGCTGACATCACACAGAAACGTGTAGAAGTAACATTTTCCTTGTATTCATTGCCTCTCAGCCCCTATCACACACAATCTTTAAGGCAAGCTGTCACTAACTTCTGGACAGAATCTAGCATTAGATGACAAATGTTAAGACTCATATATAATTATAAATACCTACTCTAGTACATTAAACACACTAATGGCCAAGAAGTATTTAAAAGAAATCTTCAGGGGCTGGGGGTTTAGCTCAGCAGCTTAAGTGCCTGCGTGGCAAATGTGAGGCTGTGAGTTCGATCCCTGGCACCAAAAAAAAAAAAAAAAAAAAAATCAACTCATTTAACAAGTATTTACTGAATGAAGGCTTAGTCTTTTGAGGGAACACAGTGTCTTTATCAAAGATCTGATATTTAATAGATAAAATCTAATTGGGTCAGAGAATATCAAGGTAAAAAGAACTTATCTTTGACTATGCCTACATCTTCAACAACCAAAAATAAGGTTTGCGTATTATGGAACTTGAGTATAACTGTTAAAACAGCAACTATATATGAACATATTTTCTGTGCTTAATTTTCAATGAAAATGATTATTTCCTTTTTGTTTTGTTCTGTAATATAACTTAGCTACTGATGTAAAAATTTAGTTTCTGTTCTCTAATAAAAAAACAAATTATGTATTTATTCTCCAAGGGCTATTCCCTAGATTAAGCTAATTTTGAGTTTAACCCTTGATAGTCTCTATAGATGTCTTCATTTCTAATAGCAATTAAGTGTTTACATGTTTTACTAGAAAATATTTGTTTCCCCTTTCTGAACTTTACTAGTTGACTGATGCAGTTCTAGACATTTTTTCTGGAATGGGTTTGTAAGGAGCATACTACGACCCCTTTCGATCTGAGTAAATCTTCATTTTACTCATATGAGAATGGCGACAATCATTTTTTTCAAGTTTCTGGAGCTGGTACTTAAAAATACTGCAGAGGAAATCTTGACTGTTCATCTTCTGCAGATCTAATAAACAAATGGCAGAAATCAACCAGATAAGGTAGAACACTTAGCCAAGGCCTTTATGAAAAGCTGTTTTTTGAGACAGGGTCTTGTTATGCAGTCCAGGACGGCCTTGGACTCACTTTGCAACCACATCTCAAACTTGCAACCTTTCTCCCACCTCACTTCGTAGCCCAGGCTGGTTTCAGACTCCCAACCATCCTCCTGTGACACCCTCTAGAGCGCTGGGCTTACAGGTGTGCACCAAGAAGGCAGTATTTCAGCTGAGACCCTGTAAACATTTGCTGCCACCAGTTACGCCAAGTGCAGATCAAGAACACTGTAGGCCTCAGAACACTGCTCTCAGAGATTTCAGTGGCCACTTTTTCTCAACCCCCTCTTCCAAGTATCTCTGAGGATGTTTTGCTAAGGTGCCTTTTCTCAACCCTGCGTAAGGGAGTTACCTGGAGGGTTGCCTGCACCATCACTTGCCCAGATAACCTGTATGCCTCAGGGAGGCCTAGCTGACTTGTGTCAAGCGGTATCACTACACACGTACATGGTACATAAGACCGGACTACTTGAGACTTCCATTTGCTCAAGCAGAGCGGTGCTGAAACTTCGTTTTGAATGCTGGAAGGCCTTTTCCAGCTGGAATATGAACTAGATGACAGCCAGCTCCTTGACCAAGATGTGAAAGCCTAGCTGAGCTTACGATTTTTGGGAAGGACAAATATTGAAACTGCCTAAACAGGGGCTGCTGATACTTTAAGCCAAAACTGTATTACAACCTAACCTCACTTTTGCTGCTCTTCTCCCCAACCTCTTGTCCTGGGACATTCATTCACGGGCACTTCTACTTATTTACTTAAGGCTGAAGTATAATCTACACACTAGTTAGGGTCATTGGTACTGAAAATTCTGGCCACAGTTTCTCTTGTAACTACAGTGGGAGGGCATTATGTCATAAACACAAGATCAGATTTGGAAAAAGGGCCCCCAACACTGCATTTTGAACAAGTTTTCAGGCGACGATACTGTCCTGTTAGGGAAAAGCAACTGGAGATAGGAAAGAGTGTATTTTAGACAAGAACTAGTGTGATCTTTGTGCCCAACATGACAGAAATAGGCCCATACAGCAGCTGTCTGGACAAGGGGAGGATTTTCTGGTTAAGAGCAAGTACACTCAATCTATGAACTGTTGAGACTGCCCACAGAGGTAAAAGGTGGGTGTATGAGGCAGATCACTTAAATAAAAGGTCCTTGCTTTAAGATGATGAGAGCACTAGGGTCTCCACGAAGTACTTCATCCTGAAAGGACTGTTACTGGCAAAGTAGAGGTAACAAACCATGGAAACATTTAGGTCATGGCAGAAACTGAAATCTCCAATTTTAGGAAGAGGGCTAAAAAAAAAGTATAAAATTCTACATTGTTTCTCAAGACTGAAAAACCTGAGGAGCTGCAGTTAAAATGATATCAAGATAGGATTCCAAGCATAATTCCTAGATAAAGTAACTTTGTCAGTTTGGATTTTTGCTTCAAGTGTTCTGTGGCTAGATCTGAAAGCCTGATGGGGGGAATTCAAAGGTTGGATCAATATCTGGAAAATGTAGCCGTATCCTTCATCCTCTTTACTTGTTGAGGACAACACAGACCACTATGACCTCAAGAACCAATCCCTGAGGAAATGTATCAATAGCACAGGTATTTTCATACACAGAGTAAGAGCCAAAAAGGAGGGAATTACCTATCTGAAGTGGACAGTGAGCAAAAGCCTGTAGATTCAGAAAGAAGTAAGTATGCACTCAAGTTGGTAAAAAAAAAAAAAAAAAGCAACCTCATGCAAATAAGCCAACCATAAACAAGTAATCAATGTCTAAGGGTGGAATTAGTTTCTTATATCCCTACGAGACTTGCTTTAAATGCTCGGTGTCACACTTAACAACTTACACATACAGTAAGAATGTAATCACTACCATATCAAAGTATTCCTCAAAACACCTGTCCATTCTGTATCCTGCTCAAAGATTCTAACATACCTAGATTGAAAAGTCTATCAATTATATTGTCCAGGTATGATTACAAACTGTATCCCATCTGGTAAATTTATCATCATACTAAAAGTTCTAGTGGAAGCCTGACCTATGCACATTTGTATTGAAGTATTAAACTACTTGGATACTCAGTTTAAAATCTTACAAGAGAATTTCAAATTTTGTCTATTCTTGCACTGAAAGCCTAACTCCTAAAGCAGTGGTATTACAGCCACTTTGAAATTTTAACCACGTACAGAATTCAGTTTATTAGTGTAATTCAAACTTTCAATACATCTTACTCTATGTAAACTGAAGGTGACCAAAGTCTCCAGAGCACACTTTTAATGTATAATCAACTGATTACTGATCATTTAATGGATACCAAATGTTTGTTTTGCTCTTTGTTAAATAACTGGCTTATTAATGACTAAATCTACATTTGTGTTGGCATTTACTTGTTTTTTAAAGTACTCAACACAAGCATATTTCATGAAGTTATCTAGTATCTTATTTTCAAAGCACTCAGTGATTTTTCTTTTATCTTTTAGAAAGTGCTCACAACATAGCCTCCCGCTCCATTTGTTTTAAATACAGCTCAGATTCATCAAAAACATTTAACCCTAGAACTGAGTTATTTACCAAAAGCAGAAAGGCTTCAACTTCAGTGTACCACTTGGCTTAAAACACCAAACGCGTACACACAAGGGCCTAGTCAAAATGGAAATGTGCTGACATAATGCTATTAACAAAATGCCGAGTGGATTTAGAGCATTTATGCCATCCAACAAATTTAAAATGAGCTAAAGATGTGAGCCCTTTGTACTGAAAAGCAAAGAATTTGATATGTTGGTGAAATTTAATACAACAGGTAGAAGTTAACTTTTTGACTTAATATTTACAGATTTGAATTCAGAGTTCATTCACCAGCTTTTTTTATCCTTGAAAATAAACTGTTCCAATCTTATTCCCTCACCAGTAAAAACTATGATACGTACACACAATGAGTTAGTTAACAGGTTAAAATTTAGTACCTTCATCCACTTTCCCAATTTTAGACCCTAATACAAACAAAACAAAAACCAGAATATCAGAAAAATAACCTTTTTATTGTAATATGCTCATTATGGATAATTTTTAAACAAGTAGTTTCCAAATGTAGTGTTTTATTTATTAAATGCCCTAACACCTAAAATAGCATGACCGAATTCTAAATTTATAATCAGTCATCCCTACATGCTCTGCTTCTATGTTCAGGTTATTTGGAAAAGGGAAATAGCCTTTTCCTAGGGTGTTAAAATTGATGGGGTACATGCATTTTCCTATTACAAATACCTCACAAATACAATCTGAATTTTATCTACAAAAACAGAAACCCACATTAATTTAGACCTAATAGAAAGCGAACTATAAAACACTTCTAAGCCAAAGAACATAGTAATCTAGAAACTCATGCTTTTCCTTCCAGACACTCACAATTAACCTTGCACACTGAGGTCTTCTTACCTTTACTGCTCAGTTCAGGTCTCAAAATCCTCTATTGTTAGACAAACTACAAAGCTGT
>PVJX010018635.1:0-36178 GCA_004027295.1 Dolichotis patagonum
GAAGAAGAGGAAGAGGAAGAGGAAGAGGAAGAGGAAGAGGAAGAAGAAGAAGAAGAAGAAGAAGAAGAAGAAGAATTTACAGCAACCAATCACAACCTACACTGATCAATACTTTTGATTCATTTATGGAAGCAATGTAAATTCAACAGCTCTCAGCAAATAAAAGAACTAGCATACTTTAACACTAATTCCTAAATTTCTGCTTTTCCTTACTTCCTACTTAAAGTTATGATCATAATAGTATTTAAACCAGCCAATTATATTAGAGTATATGAAGCTAAGAGAGGGTCAGAATGGAAGAAACTTGTAACTACTTGTAGTTTAGATTAAGTTTAGCCAACTGTGAACTACAAGGAAACTATACCATCTAGGGTTAGAGACAGGAAATTACGGTCTGCAGATCAAATCCAGTACATCGTCTTTGTGTAAAAAAGTTTTATAAAAACATATTCACAGTAATTGATTATACATTGTCTATCCCTGCTTTAGGATTACAATGGCAAAGGAGAAGAGCTGGGACTAGAAACCATATGACCTGTGAAACCCAAAATACTTACTATTTGGTCCTTCACAGAAAACATTTGCCAACCCCTAATCTAGGGGAAAAACTATTTGCTACCAAAGCAAAATTCAAGATCTTTACCAATGATCAGTAGATTAGCAAATCAACCATTCTGGCTGGATCTGTATAAAGACTTCTTGCTCACCCACAACAAAGCACGGACTTACCTACTCACTGAGCTAACCTTTATCATATGTTTCTCAAGGACTCACTAAAGGGACAGTGAAGAATCCATGAATACTCTGCTTGCATAATCTAAGGTAAAAAATAAAAGTTGCTGCAAATAATTCAGAGGAATACAATAGTGAAGCAATTTTTACCAGACTACATAAAAATTTCCTTTCCATTTTAGATCTCAAATACAAAATTTAAAGGCACTTAAAATAGGAAAGCTTAAATTGAACAATTTATGTACTATCAACTCCATTAAATAAGGTGAATTAATAACTTCCTTTATGTTAAATAGCAAGATTTTGATTTTCATGCATATTGAATAGAAATAAAATACCTCTAATCTAATTTAATCATGTAGGTAATTAGCCCAAGCAACAGCAGAAACTATTTTTAAAAACTGACCACCACTTCAAAGTACTTTGAAACCAGAAAGTATTTAAGACACCACCTCCCTGTTCAGATGAGATACTTCCAATTTGATTTAAAACATTTAACCAACTAGTAGCAGAGCCAGAACTAAAACCCAACACTCAAGTCTCTGCATGAAATTCTTTCTGCCAAAAGACACTTCCATGTGGTGTGAAAGGGTGGAGAGCTGCTGAAACATTCCAGTTTTCATAGTGCAGTACGACACATGCCTAGTACCAACCTAGAAACAGTCCAACCAACCTAGAAAGCCCTTGATTTTTTTTAAAGTAAGTCAATTATGAAATTACAGAAGGACAATAAATGATCAATTAGAAAGCAGCTCTTATTTTAAAAGATCAAAAAAATTAAATGATTAACAAATTGCCAAAGATTAAAAATAGGATGTTGGTAAAGAGGCAGCATGATAGATACTTAACATTCCTCATTTGAAACAATCATTCTGAAGCGTAATTTGAGAAAAGTCTAACAAATTCTCACCATGTAAACCACCTATTCCATTTCCATTGCCATATCTTAGAGAAATCTAACACAGAGTTCAAATTTTACGTACATATAAGGATGTCCATTCCTTTATAAAATAAAATTGTCCAAGATTAGAAACATCCCAAGAAACAACTGGTTAAATTATAATATTTTCATACAATACCACAGAATAGTAGGCATCCATTTTAAAAAGTCACATTTTCAATGTCATGGATAGGGACTTAGGATACTATGTTATAAAAAACAGGGTATACAATTATATCGTTGGTATAATAATAACTTTGTTATTGCACTCACATACACATATACATATATATATATATATATGCATGAATAGCAGAGACAAGGACCAAAAAGCAATACAGAAAAATATTAACAATGTTATTTCTTTGCAGTGAGATTTCTGTTCTTTATAATTTTCAGTATTTTTCAAATTTCCCATAATACACATGTGATAAATTTTGTAATCAGAAAAGACTATTTTAAAAATTCACTAGCCAATTGAAAAATTTCTAGTCTGTGTTAAATAAGGAATATTTGTGATTACTCAAAAGTACATCTAAATAATGGGAAATAAGCCACTAATGTCAAAGAGTATAATTTATACACACACACACACACACACATACACACACACACACACACACACAGGCAAATGTGAATCCAAAAGGTAATATTATTTTACCACATTCTTGAGGATAGAAAGTTGATACAGTATTTAATTAAAAAAAGAAATGCAAATCTTTAAATAAAATTGGTGCAAGACGTCTAAAAATTGTGCTACTTGGCTTAACACTGAAGATATATAAATATTCCCCAATGTAACATAGATACCCATCCCAGTACCACATTAAAATTGGTAAAAACAGAAAACATGCATAGTGGCTAAATAATTAACTGACTGAATTTTTTTTTATTTTTTATTTTTTTGGTCAAAGTGACCAGAATTGGGTAATGTTAAAGAACAAAATAATACAACACCATACCATTATTTTAGTTGGAAGAGCCGCACCAAATAATATGAGAGAAAAACTGTAGAACTGGAATAAACCCAGCAGTTTTTGTTGTTGTTGTTGTTGATACTAATGATTTCTTCCTAAAAATTCAAGTAGAAGAGTCAAATTGCTTAAAGCACCAAAAAAGCATAGCAGTATACAGTCTGCAATGATTTGAAAAACACTGAGAATACTCTTCAATATTTCCTCATTTGCAGACTATCAAACATCTTTGAAGCAAACATCAATGTTCTTTTACCAATCTTGAATTCATATTCTATTAAGATAGTAATGACATGAAGGGATGTCACACACAAAAAGGCAAATGAATGTAATTTTAAAAGTTAATGTTAAAGTTATTGTTATATTTCTATAATTAAAAAATATCAGATAAATATGTAAAATATAAAATACAACCTTATATACTTTTACATAAGAGCTGAGGCTTGCCATTTTTAACAAAAATTCTGAGATGGAATTAATAAAAAACAATTTTCAAATATACCACAGAGCAATAAGTTTAAATCAGACTATTATGAGTTGTGTAGCCCTTTATTAGCAACTAAAATAGAAGGTATCTGTTGTACAACACGGGTAGTAATTGTCTATAACTTCAGATTTATTATATTCTAATACAGATCATTTATAAATGCAATTTTTTTATTAAAAAGCTTCCACCCTTTTTTTGTTTGTGTACAATTTGCAAAACTATTCTGAAAGCGGAATATATGTGCACAAGTCTGCAAAGAGTGCAAATTTAGGATATGGTAAATGCTTTACAAGTTACTTTCAAAAAACTGTCTGCCACAACTGGGCCTTTACATTGCTGTTTTTTAATCAAAATATTTTGATCCCAACCTTCTTCCATCCACCCAAAACTATAAAGCATTTTTTAATGAGTTGAAATTAAGGAGGACTACACCTACTAGAAAAGAAGAGAAGAAAGTTCTATTAGTTTGAGGTTTCAGAATCCCCCCAGACCAGAACCAGTATCTTGGTAAGGGCTGGGCGGGGACCCTGGACAGAGTATGAGTATGTGCAGGTGGCATCCCTGAGGATTCGAGCTTCAGTGGACCGTGAGGGCTCCAGCTGCATAACTCACTGAGCTGTCTTGCCAGTTTCTACACTGGCTTGACTGGGCATAATTCAAAAAGGAAAAGCTCATATTCATTCCATTCTTCTGGAGCTCTGTAATAGCCTAGAAAAACAAAACTTCAGTTATAACAGACATCACAGAAAAAAGCACTGTGAACACATTGGCAGTTTGACTTTGCCTACTTCACAACTAAGGCCAAGAATTCTTTCATTTTGTTTCTTGAATTTCTCTGTTGCCTCGTAATACACAGCAGAGAAAGGAAAACCGTCACTTCATTCTTTCAAAGAACTCCTAATCTACTTTCTTGCTATTTAAACAATCATCACCTCTCCTACCATTCCCTGTAATTAATAAAACTGCTTTTTTAAAATCCATAATAATTTCTCTCAATTTTCTCAATCAAATCACGGCCACTTCCCTTCATATGTTGGAATCTTTTCTTTGTCTGTGACTAAATTTGAAATGTGTACCATTTGAGTTCCACATCTAAGACGTATGCTAGGATTTTTACTCTAAATTGTAAAGGCTCATCATTTATAAAAATTTTCTTTCATTCACTTCTGACTTCAGGAAATTGTACCCATTTATTCTAACTTGTTTCAGAAATTAGCTTAAAACTTTAGAAGTTTTTCTTTCAGCCAGTCCATTCTCCTCAAAAGAGAAAAACCTCCCCAAAACTACAATATACTATCTTTTAAATCACGTAAAAAGAAAACTGGACTCCAGTATCCTACCCGAGACTACGCAGGACTCCATTATCTTTTCCACTTATTTCTCTACCTTTCAAAATAAATGAGTCCACTAAAACATCCTGAATATACACCTTTTTTTTTCATGCTTAAAGAGTGTTCCATTTTTCTTCAGAAAATCTATAGTGTTTTATTTTTAAGGGAAAATTAATATTATCTTTCGAAAATCTAGCTAATCACATTCTTTAAATGAAATATTACTGTTTTTGTTTTAAAGAGGAAAATATATATGTCAACTGTCTTGTTATGAACATCTAAAGTTCAAGAGCAGGAGCTTCCTATTTGTTTAGAGCCTAGAACACTAAAAAATTGTTTTTTAGAAAAAGTTTTTTTAGAAATTTTCATTCTTTTTTTCCCCCCTAGTATCAGGGATCAAACTCATGACCTTGCACTTACCAGGCAAGCGCTTGAGCCACTGAGCTAAATCCCCAACTTTTTAACAATGCAAAATCCTGCAGTAAAATGTTTTCCAAACTGCTTTTGTAGCAGAAAATTAATTCTAACAGATACTACACGCACACGCACACGCACACACACAGAGCAAGTCTATTAATTACAAAACATATCAGAGCCTTCCCTTTAATATTATAATGAAAACAGTAATTTGTGGCAAGGGAGGTTTGAGACAGTCTCGCTTTGTAGTCCAGGCTGGCCTTTAACATTCATGCAGCCCAGGCTGGCCTGCAGCTCCCAGCAATCCTCCTGCGGAGGCCTCTCTAGTGCTGGGATTACAGCCATGCACCACCACATCAGGCAACAGTAATTTTTTGAGAGATAAAATACACAGTATTTTCTACTTTTTTAACTCTACAAGTTTCCAACAGGACCTCTATTAACATTGTTTAGAAACAGTTTTTCATGAAACACACTGATTAGGTAAATGTGGTAAATGTCCATTGCTTTTCTTTTTAAATTAATTTCATGAGAAGTCACCTTGACTTATATTCATAAGGACTGTACCAGAACTGAATGAGAATAAAGAGAAAATATGATTTTCTATCCTAAATAATTTTCCGTATTAGTTTGTATTCCAGTGATAAATTTACTAAAATAACCAAAACAACAGAAATCTGTAATTATATTAAAGGTCCCAGGAAGGAAATTGACATTTTGGACATAAAACAAATAATGATAACAACATATCACAATGATAAAATATATTGAAACATGACAGGATCAAATGTAAAAATCAAGGCTTTCTAAGAATACTTACATTTAATAACACCCCAATGGGATGTCTTCCACATATAGTATTATGGTATTTCTTCAAGTAATTGCTAAAGGATACAGGATCTAATTGTTCTATAATACTCATACCCTAAAAAAAAAAAAAAAGAAATGACAATATTTATTACTTCCTAATTATGTTTTAAAACATTCTCACGGCTTACAAAGAAAACACACTACTTGGGAAATATCAAACTCATTCTTCAATCTCTCATTATAGTCAAATCTCTATTGGCAGAAAACTTCTAATTTATTTCCTTATTAGAACCTCCAAATACATTCTATGTCACCATCATCAGCTATCTTTTAGCTTGCAATCCTCACATTTCACAATTTTATGTTTTCTTTTTAATATAAGGAGTATTTACAAAAGCAAACCTGCTATAAAATTTCACATAAAATCTAACATTACATTTGAGTCATGGCTACTTTACTCAAATCATGTTCTTCCTATTACTAATAATGCAAAACCAAACATTAACTGTAATTTAACTATTTCCATAATGAATACTTAAATTATCACTGTATTTTAAATCATCAGCAGTTATCTATGTATCTGATAAAAAGAAAATAACACAAACTGAAACTACTGAACTTTGTTAATTTTTTTAAAGACAGGATCTCACTTTGCAGTGAAGTCTGGCCCTGAACTCTTTATGTAGCCCAGGCTGGCCTTGAACTCATAGCAATTCTTCTGCCTCAGCCTCCCCAGTGCTGGGATTATAAGGGTGCGCCACCACGCACACGCAGCTAACATATTTTGATTAATTTAAAATTCACAAAAAATTGATGAGGGTCTTAGTACCACATATCTTTTATGAACGGGGTGTTTTGTTTTGTTTTGTTTTGTTTTGTTTTGAAAGACAGGTTCCCACTATGTTGTTTGGGGTGGTCCTGAACTCACTTATGTAGCCTAGGCTGGTCTGGAACTCGATAGGGATTCTCCTGCCTCAGTCTCCCGAGTGTGGGGATACTATGTGTGCATCACCTTGTGCCAGCTATGAACTACTTCTTAAAAGGAAAGCCTTTAATCTTTTTATCCTTTAAGATAGAATGCTTTATTTATAAGATTTTCATTCAGAATTTTTTTAAAAATAACATACTTGAACATTTGTCTATACTACAGGGTGACTGAAAAAAATACAGCGAATGTTTACTTTTTTTTTTTTATAGGACAGTAAAAGACACACTGCCAAAACCAATGGGCTAAGTATGTTCGTAGTGAGGGGGAGTATTTTAAGTATGCTAAGAGGAAAAAATAGCAATGTGTCCTTTACTGCAATAGTTTTTAACATTAACCATAAATTTTAAAATCTCACTTCACTTATCAATTAGTTATGCCAATCTCCATCCGAAGCATTCTAGTGTGTCCTCATCCACCTTATTCACCATCTGGCACTATGTGATTTCGAGTTCTTCCCCAAATGAAATGTAAACATTTTAAACTGACTCAGGACACTAAAGCAACCTCAACAATATAACGAAAGGCACTCACAAAAGAGAACTTTCCAAAATCACTTCAGAAAGTGCCAAGAGCTTTCTGTGGATAGGTGTGTTCCAAGCAAGAGGGAGTATTTTGAGGAGAATAATGGCAATGTGGCTTTTACTGTAATAACTTCTTTTAATGTAAACATTCACTGTATTTTTTTAATGATACCATGTATATTCCATACTCTCCAAATACATTTGGGTACTGTATTTATAATGCACTACTATTTATTAATATAATTCAATAATGTATACAATTTAACTTTTACTCACTAAGGGAAACAAATCATTGATTTCAACTACCTTGTTTATCCATTACCCTTCTTTTCTTTTTTAAATTCAGGTCATACAAATTTGTGTTCAATAAACTGAGTTAAAGTCCTCTAGGAGAAATGTAAACAGTGGTCTAACTCAACACTTAACTGGTATATTCTGCATGATTTTTAAACGTTACTGTACATTTTTCAACAAAATAAACATAGTATAAAAATACAGAAAGTAATCAGGACAGCCATAAATAAAATCATCTGAAAAATGATAGCAATCAGTATGTAACATGCAAATTTTACAGTGAAATTCAAATTTTAATTTTATAAAGAAACCTTTATTCAGAATATTCATATCCCTCATAAACATTATCAGTTTTCCTACAAAATCTATCTGAATCATAACCATATACATATAAAATCAAATGAGTTTTGTTCACATCTATTATCCCATTTTAGATCTATCTACAATCAGTTTTCAGTGCTACACTGGTTTTCCCAACAATGAGGGAAAACAATTTCCCAACATGTTAGGAAAATGCAACTAACTTGAAATTAAAATCAAAGATAAACAATTAATACAATTCTAGTACAAAGAAAAGCACATAGTATACTCTTACACTAAGAAGCAGAAATGCAGAGATGCAATTATAAATCTTCTATAAACATGGAGAGTCAAGAAATAATTCCCCTATAGATGAAAAACCAGGGCATAAAAAGATCCTAATCCTAGGATCTTTCTTACAGACTACTCTGATGTATTTATACTAAAACAGGAGTCACAGTAACAATTCTTTGAACACTCATGTAGTTACAACTTATACTTTAGGAAAACTTTCAGTGCTTGAGTGAAATCTAGGACAGCTTACCTTAAATAGATTCATTTTCTGTAATAAAACTTGTGACACTAAAGTTTTAACATATATTTTAATGTTAAAAATTTCAATCATAAGTAGAATAAACTTAACACATTTACATGCTGATAGAAATTTAAAGACAATAAAAAGAAAACTAACAACTACTGTGGGAGAAGACAATGAATTCTAGGTTACCAACCAAGCAACTTTTCTACAGGATAATGACAAGTTTTAAATGTAGAAAAGATACTACTAAAAAGAGTTCAAAATGAAATCAACTGGCTAACTTACAAGAAAAAATACAAAATCAAGATGATAGAAGCTGAAGGATTAAATGTGTTACAGCTTTAATTTTGAGCCTACTGAGGCAAGAATCAATTCTATTATACTCAAACGTCTGACAAATGTGATAATTCAACACATACGTCTTTTCATAAAGGAGGGGTAATGGAAATAAAAGCTTTTCTCATAGGTGAGCCCCTACAAATGGAAAATTCATGAAGTATGCAGAAAACAATGATGACAAAAATGAAAAATATGACATCCACTGACTAATACAGAACACTGGCAAATACAGTTTTATATGGATTTCTCTGCTGCAAAGGGAAAAAAAACTATGAAGTTACTATTACCAAATACCAAGAAGAGAGAAAAGCTAGTTGAATGCTGTTACCAAACATCTAAGAAAAAAACCAAAATCTGTCCCTAAATATGCCCTCTTAACTTGGTATTCCTAAAAATACTGAAAAGTATGATCAGTGAGTGAGTCTAAGGCCCAGGCATTTGAAAGCATCCTGGGACTTAATGTAGTAAAAATTTAATTATTCACACAAACTTTGCTAACTCTCTGAGTAAATGGGTAAAAACTGGCAATGTCAAGTCCCAAGGGCCAATCCAAACTGAACGGGCAAATTTAGGGAAGAGAAAACATTCTAATTTCTTGAAGAGATATCAAGATAGAAGGAAAAAAAATTAATAGATAAAAAATTATTCTAAAGATAGTAGTACTGACAGGCAATGTAGTAATAAATGACTATCTTACAGGTAATGCTTTAAAATCTACCAAAGGTACTGGTGTAAGTTTAAGAGAATGAAGTATGATTTGGCAAATATAAACAAATTTCCTTTTAGGACAGATAGAAGGAAAAAATCTAGCTGACATTCAAATTAAAAGGTGATTAATAAACTATAATGACATTTTCATATTCTCCCTATCAAATTGTAATTTGCTGTGGTCTGGAATAAAATATCAGTGTGCACAATAACAGTAGAATAGTCAAAATAACACATGATCATATGTTAAACAAATATATAATATGGTTGATATTCCAAGGAATCTGGAAATCACAAAATCAGTACCTTTACACTCTACATTTGTCACTATAATTAATGAAATTGCAAAGTACTGATTAACAGCAAAAAGGTCCAGAGACGATACATGATTTTCTGAATCACATTTCTTCTATTATAGTTGCTTATTTTTACCTAACTATATTTATAAGATACACTTTGTTTTCCTATAGCTATTTCTTTGTACTTCTTGGCATAACAATTTCCAAGATATCCAAATGTTAACAACATAAACGTTTTTCAATAAGATCAGCTATTTTTCTTTAGCTCTTGGAACTTAGAAGTGGTTTTTTTCCCCTAGCATTTTAATAACTATATTCAGAGTTTTCCAATTAAAAAAAGAATAAAAACTTACACTAATGTTAAGCAGATATAATATTAACCATCATATTTTGAAATAATTTTTTTTACTTTATTAAACTTTGAAAATACAGCTTAAGCATCCTTTTATTTAAAATGCTTGGCATCAAAAGTATTTCTAATTTTGAGTCTGGAATATCTGTGTGTATACATGATGAGCTATTTTAGGGATGAGACCCAAATCTAAACATAAAATTCACTTTATGTTTCATATATACCTTATACACAAGGCCTGAAGGTAATTTTATACAATGGTTTAATTTTGACTGTAATCCATCACGTAAGGTCAGGTATGGAATTTTTCACTTGTGGCATCATGCCAGTGGTCAAAACTGTTTACAGTTTGGAACACTTCATGTTTTAGATTTTTAGATTAAGAATGTTCAACTGGTATTGCAATACAGAACTGCTAACATTTTGGTAATATACAAAGAAGAATCCAAGTTTATTTCCACTGAAATAGGAATGAAAATACTGCTTTTCAAGTGAACTAAATTTTTATATATAACATAAAATATCCTCTTAGGAAAAGAATATGCAAAAGTATATTCACTATCTTATTATATAAATCAGTTAACCACTTACCAGTCCAATTATTTAAATACAGGATGCCCAAAAATTGTGTATTTTTATTAATTTTAATAATATAACAGGAAATATTAAAAATGACCATTTTAACTGAATTTATTTAAGAATTGACTGGTTGAAATAACACAAACATGCTGCTTGAATGACAGTCAACTGTTAAGTGGTTAAGATAACACCTTATACAAGTTTGCCTAACAGCATAGAAATATATAATATATAGATATAGAAAACACGTTGTTTGTCTCTAGCTAAGCATTATTATTTTGATACATAAATTCTAATTCCAAGAACTGACTTGTAAGTTGAATTATATCCTAATATAAGAATAGAACACACTTACAAGCCATTTTAAAAATTCTGCACATAAATAATCCTATATAAAAATAAACATGAACAAATTCTATATATAAATAAAAATATTTCAACAAGTAGACCAAAAAAAAAAAAATCCCAGTCAGGTGTTGTGTTAAATTCAACACACTAACATGAAACAAATACTCAGTATTTACTCTCAAATTATATCCAAAGCTACTGAAATAAAAAAAATGTAATACTAGGATAATTGTGAACATCTAAAGAAAAATAGATGCAGACTTAAAAGTCACACTGAGTGCTCACTTCAGCAACACATATAATAAAAAGTCAACCTGAGCTTTCTGATTCTTAATACACAGTTTATTTTCTTTAACGACAAACATTTCTAAGCTAGGCAGAAAAGGCAACAATTTCAGAAGAACTTCAAAGAATCATGCCAGTGAGTACATGCTACTCTTGTTCTACTTCAAGACAGGATACCAAGGCCCATCTATCTTTCTTTTTTTTTTTGTACTGGGAATCCAACTCATGACCTCACACTCCCAGGCAGGCACTATGCCTCTGAGCTATATTCCTGGCCCAAGGTTCATCTATTTTGCTGACCATGTACTGAAGACAAACACAGACAGCCCCTTAATGTGAACTACCAGCCAAAACAGAAATAAAAGTTAAAAAAAAAAACTGGTCGACATGGATGTTTATACAACAGACTAACAGAGATTGTTAGAGATCATTACACTAAATGTAACCACAATTTCAGATTTCCAAAGGATGATATATTCAGTGACTTCAGAACACTGGGTATATAAGGAAAGCATCTCTGTTGTACTAGAAGCATTAATTTCCACTAATTTACAAGCTCTTACATTTACAAAATTAAGTGTTGCTGATTTGCCTGATTAAAAGTACACAAATGTTTTTAAGGGTTGAATGAGAAACAAAGAAAGAAAATATAATTAGGAAATACTATTCTACTTCAACAGATCAAAGATTAAAACTAAACTAGGGGAAAGGACACCAGGACTCTGTCCATGAAGTATTGAAAAGGGATCTTCACAGGTGCGTATGGACAACTCTATTTTGAAAAAGTTCTGTAGATTATTTCAGTTGTAATGTTGAGGATTACTAATCACACAATCTCATCTCTGTGTGGCTTTAATTACCATCAACACACTGAGAACTTTAAACTTACATGTCCAGTCCTGACTCTCCAAGCTCCAAATCAATATAGATGACTATTAGCATAGCTGTTGACTCTTATTTCTTAAATGATCAACTCTATTCATTTTTTTCCACCTCCACTCCAGTACAAGTTATTATCTCTTCCCTAAAATACTGCCAATGGCCCAATGGTGCTACTCCTGATCCTTCTATGGAATTCACTCTCCACGAAACCCCCAGAGTGACCTCTATTATCATGTTACATCTCCATACGAACACTTACATAAATTTCTTACTCTGAATTATAAAGCTCCACATTACCTGATTCCTCTTTCACTACTGCATGCCCCTACCCTGACTCCCTAAACTCATGTAACACTGACTTTACTTCTAATACAAGAATATTCTACCTTAGTACAGTAGTTTCTTCTGTCTAGAATATTCTTCCCTATGATCTTTGCTCAGTTTGCTCCTTTTTATCATTCAGATCTCACTGTAATGTTCCTCCTCAGGGAAGCCTTACAACCACTCAACCTGAAGAAGCTTCAAATTTACTATTTCAAAAATTTTTTAACAATTAACAAACATCTTTACCTGAAACTACCATCTCCTTTATTTGCAGTTTTGCTTTCTGGTTAGGCTTACATCAATGACAGAGAGAATATATTCAACTTAAAATTACATAAATAAGTTTTACTTCTTCCTATGTTTAATTTATAAGTTAAACTTTATCACAGGCATGCACAAATAGAAAAAAATACCATTAACATATCAGGTTTGATATTATCTATAAATTCAGGGAACCACTGGAGCTCCTGAAACATCTCCCATGACTCAGGGGAAACTACTATATGTACTTTTTTCTTATTCTTTAAAAAACAATGTATGTCCTCCCATTAAAATACAAGTTCCATGACATCGTGAGCCAGGTTTTTTGTTTACTGCCATATCTCTAACAGTGCCTCAGACTATAAAAACACTCAAAAACTAGCAAACTGAAAAATCCAAATGCTTATTTGATCATTTCTCTACTTGGATGTTATAATGTCAATAGCGAACAAAGTGTCCCTAAGAGTATTTATGATCTCCTTGCTCCCTCAAAAAAATCTGGCCCTAGCCAGACATGGTGGTACACACCTGAAATACCAGCACTCTGGAGACTGAGGCAGGAGATCACCAAGAATTGAGGCCAGCCTGGACTACACAGCAAGTTGAAGTCCAGCCTGAACTACAGGGTGAGACCTTGTCTCAAAAAAAAAAAAAAAAAAAAAAAAAGTCCTCTCTTCCTGTGCTTCTGCCCTAAATGAACAGAACCACCCAACCAGCAGTATAAGCCAGAAATCTAGGAATCATCCTCAACACATCCTTCAATACCACAAAACTCATGGTGATCCTCCTACCTTATCCTCCCAAGTGCTGAGGTTACAGGCATGTACCTCTATGCCTGGATTAAGTTGCTTTCCTTTTATTTCACTTTCATATTATAGCAAAGTGTTCAATTTTTAACTATGTGTAGGAAGATTATGTTCATCAATCAATCTGTTTATCTAAAATATATTTCTTTAGTATAGTACTTAGTCACTACTCCAGGCCTTTTGGATGCCATTAGTGAACAAAACAAAAACCCTGAAAAAAATTAATAATTAAATTACTTAGTATTTAAATTATTCATTAGAAGAAAATGTGGAGCAGGAAAGGGAGACTGAGAATGCTTAAAGGGTGCATCATAGGATGCAAAAGTAAACAGTGGTCAGAGGCCCTATGGGAAAGGTTACAAGTTGAGGTGACTGAGACAGTTAAGTGCAGAGAAGCCAAAAAGGCCCCAAGTCAGTACACACATGGTGTTACCAAGGAACAGCAGGGAGACTGCTCTCCCTGGCAGTGTGAATGAAGGGGAAGGACAAGACGACGTGGTCTTCAGGGGTTGCACGTCAAGCTGGTCCTCACAGATCACGCATTAGAAAGGCACTAGTTTTACTCTGACTGAAATGAGGCATTATTACAAGAGTTTGGGGACAGAAGAAAGACATAAGCTTGTTTAGCTTTTGAAAGGCTTGCTTTGGGTTTTCTACTTTTCATTTACTTGGGACAAAAGACAGTAAGAGCAAGTTTAAAACTACAAGCCACTATCAACTGAATTGTAAAAGTGTTAAGCACAACACAAGAAGAAAATCAGTTCAACTGTCAGTATGTTTATTTGGAGCTGTTAATAAGACAGCCCAGTGAAAATGTCGAGCAAGTGGCTAGTAGTAGTGTTGTGGTTAGTGGCTAGTGGCTGTGGCTAGTGTAGTGTGTAGACGTCCCCCCTCCAATGCTTCATCAGGGGTGGGCTTTTGAGAGGTGGCTCAATCTAGAGTTTGTGATTAATGCATGGTCCAATGCTGGGATTAAAGATGTGAGAGCCACACCCACCCTAGGGCAAGTAGCCTGCATATAATATAAAAGACAGAGAGGCTTGCCCCTTCTCTCCTTCCCTTGTTGCTTTGTACAGTCTACTCACCATGAACTATTCTCCTCCACCAAGCCACCCTGCCTTAGAGCCAGCTGATTACAGTATGAAATCTCTATGAACTGTAAGCTAAATAAACCTTTCCTTTTTTTGTGGGGAGTGGGGGGACTTTTTTGAGGCAGAGTTTCACTACATGGTTCAGGCTAGTCTTGAACTCACCTTGTAGCCCAGGTTGGCCTCAAATTTACAGCAGTCTTCCTGCTTCAGCCTACCGAGAGCTGGGATTACAGGCATGCACTGCCGTGCCTGGCCAACTACTCCTCCTTTACCCTTGGGTGTTGAGTATTTTGTCTCAACAATGAGAGAAAAGTAACTAAAACACACAGAGTTTGAGAGAGCCGTCCGGAAGTTATTTTTACTGGGTTTGGCACAGAAAGTACTACTCCGTCATAAAATTTAGCGTACGTTTACTAAAAATCACCTCCAGAAAGACTTTACTTTGGAAACCTTGTATATTGGGAGGTACCTCTAAAGATTATTTTCTGTATAGGCAGACTAGCAAAATGAAGAAAACTGTAATGAGAAGGGAAAAACTTATATGCATTCCACTGTGTGTGTGTGTGTGTGTGTATGTGTGTGTACGCACGCAAGCATGCATGCACGCAGGCGTGCACACAGGCATGTATTTTTCTGAGGATTGAACCAAGGCTTTGGCACTGAGCTACATCCCAGTTCTTTTTATTTTTTTATTTTGAGCCAAGATCTTGCTAAGTCACTTAGCAGCCCAGCCTGGGCTTCAACTTGCAATCCCCTTGCTTCAGCCTCCCACAGTGCGGACACTACATGTAAGCACCCCCATGACTAGGCTCCACAAATATTTTATATTTCATATATTGATAACTATTACTCCTCCTAGAGAGTCCTCCTCCTCTTCCTTGCTTCCTTTGACTATGCTTCCCTGCAACTCCTCCACCAAACCGATATGAATGAACACTGCTCTTATCTATTACAATCAAACTAGAAGAGAACGAGTTTTGGCAACTGGCAATTTTTTCCCTTCTTCACTGTAATTGTAAATTACTGTTCTGAAAATGCTCTAAGAAGATTCTTGCCAGATGTGCTGGCAAGACTGAGGAAAGAGGACTGACATGAGTTCAAGGCCAGCCTGGGCTACATGAGCGAGTTCAAGGCCAGCCTGAACTACATAGCAAGGTCCTGTCTCAAAAAAACAAAAAAGAAGAAGGGGATGGGGGAGGGGGAGGGGGGGGAAGAAGAGAAAGAAGAGGAAGAAGATTCTTAATTCATCACAGCATTCAATAAATCTTCCTCTCTGTAAAAGCTCTCCATTTTTCTGTTATAGCTTCTTGTCTTCCCTAAACACAATTTTTTTTTACTGACTCTCCTTTATCTCCTCACCTATTTATGCCAGTTACGTGCCTGTGACCTAACTACCCCTTTTCCCCACTATATATTCTCTCTCTGGACACTCACATTACTCTTTTTGATGATGGCACTAACACTCCTTCTTTCCCCTTTTTCTTACATTTACACCACATCTGAAGTGACATTACCCATACTTCAAGTTCTCCATAAATGCATGTGACTAGCAAGTGCAGTTCTACACATAACACAAAACCGTATCTAAATTGAACACATCTTTCTCCTTAGAAATGTACCTTCACATTTACTTTATGAGAGAGTAACAGCGCATTCTACCTCCAAAATATTTCTCACATCTCTGTATTATAAGGGCTTGTTCGTAAGTCTTTCAGATCGGTGAACTTAAGTTCCATTAAGGGACTACGTTTTCTCTTTTCAGTATCTTCAACACTTCAGAGAATACCACATTAGTAGACAATCATTAAGCATTTTCATTATGAAGAAAGTAAATGACAAAATTAGAAGTTATCTAATGCAACTGAAAACTAAGGCTCACAATAATAAGACTAGAACAAGAAGTCAACAAGAAGCTAAGCAACTGCAGTGAAAATACCATAAAGCCAACACAGTAAAATCCAAATAAAATTCTAAAGGTATTATGCAACAACTAGATTTAAAGTAACAATAAAGGTAAATTTAAATATAATAAAATGTCCTTAATAGCAAAATCTGTATTCATTACATTTATCTTCAATAAAATATACTATAGATTCTTTCTGTTAGCTCAGATCTAGATTTTTTACTAAAATACTTTAACTACATTAGACATCCTTTTTTATGGAAAAAATAAAACAAAATTTCATAAAATAATAGGAGAATAACAATAGTTATTACATTGAGTATTATTATATTTAAAGTAGTTACTCAGAGTACAAGATATAGGTACATTAAATAATCATGTGCTAAAATACATGCATAAAGTTAATTTGAACAGACCACAGACTTAAGGGCTGAGGACTGTAAAAATTACTCAGAGATTATTCTTACAGATAAGCAGCTGAGAACCAGAGAACTAAAATGATCTGTCAAAGGTCATACAGCAAATTAGTGATACTCCTACTGTATTGGGGGTAGGGGTTGGCACAGGGTCTCGCTTTGTAACCCAGGCTAGCCTTGAATTCGTGGCAATCCTCCTGACTCAGTTTCCCAAATGTTGGGATTATAGGCATGCACTGCCACACCCAGCCAAATCCTACTGTATTTAATATTCTGTTTATGAGCTGATTTCAAAATTATTTGTATGATACAAAATTAAAAACAATGACTATGATAGTACTTTTAAGTTCAATGTCTACTATACCCCAGGTTAGATAAAAATATAATTATATTTTTAAATTCCATACTTAAAGTAAATAAAAATCCCAATTAGGTAAAAATCCAAATGGTTAAAAAATAAAATAAACAAAGAACTTACAGGAAAAGCAAAGGGCATGAAAAGAGAGAAAAATTATTTGCATTTGTAAAAGTAATTTTGCTTTCTTCATCTTTTTTTAATCCTCTCTTAATACATTTTAAGGCTACAGAGTACTGAAACAACACTCAAGTCTTAACATGCTTAGAATCAATGAGAAATGAAAATCAAAACAAAAACACAATTTGATTTATAGATTTTATAGAAATATACCAATGATTCTAATTTATTATGTTTAAAATTATTAATTTCACTAAACTTTGAGAAGTTCTGGAAAATGTGAAGAAGTCATATGTAATTCTTAACATACCTGAAATTTTATAAGTTAAAGTATTTGTATAAATTCTTTTAGTGTGGCAAACAAGATTTAAATTACTGAATATTATGTATACTGGAATTCCTACATTTTATCATCATAAAGTTATTTTTCATTATTTCCAGAAGGAAAAAAAATGATAGCTGAAAAAATAAACACTTTCAATCAACTTAACTTAAAATATTGAAGTTATTTACACACTTCATGTCTCCATATATTTTCTGCCACCAGTTCATAAAATTCTCAGGATCATTCAGAAAAAGTAGTTTGACCTACTACCAAACCAAACCTACAAATATACTAAGTTATTTAGTAAACTGTAAGAAACAGCAAGACAGTTCAGAAGGAATCAAAATAAGTTATTTTGGGTAGCCATCAAACAGAAATTACAGTCTGTATCTCATCATATGCTATGGTTACTACAGCTTAATAATAAACATTGGCATTAGCATCCTACTGTTCCTAAAGCTAAGACACTTCTCCAAAAAGGAATTAAAATTTGTATCTAATTACTCTGATATTCTCATTAATCAAATAAAATCATGATGAAGGAAATTTCTACTAAAACAGGGATTATTCTTACAGGCAATAGTCATGTGAGGATACAATGCATTTTGTATTTTTAATTAAAGAGAGGGCAAGAACTGTTAGTCTATGTATATTTTAACATAAAATTTTGAATCACTAATCTGAAATTTTTAAAAAGTCTTACAGCATTAAAACCCCACACCTGAAAGACTTACCATTTTATCTAGATGTTCAATGGATCTATAAATCTCCCCCTGGGATTCATCATAGTAACTGTAACGGAACCTTTGACCTTGAAACAAATATCATGTACAAAATAAAATAGGGAAAAATTAGAAGCTAAAACAAAAGCAGGCGCTTACCAAATAACTTCAGTTCTCATGAAAGGCAAAGCACAGCTTAAGCCTCTGAGAGAGTCATTCCCAATAGCCCTCATGTATAAAAATCAAAGGCATATTTGGGAAGGCAATAAAGAATAATATTATCACCAATGATTTACAATGTTAAAAACTTTTGCAAACTGTAGGAACCTTAAAGTCACCAGTAATACAAGATTAAGGAAACAAACAGCTTAAAAGTTAGAAGCATTGTTAAACATTGTATCAGCCTATCATGGAAAACAAACCCAAAAAACGTAATTTAAGAAAACTGAGCTTAAGACAACTATCTCACTATAACAAATCAATGGAAGTTTAGCTCCTACTGTACAAATGCAAACATCTGACCTCTACTGCAGAAAAAAAAAAATATGTAGATCAGCAATACCTGTGGCTTGTGTGAGTTTTATGACCTCAGTGAAAAATAAAAAAACTATCTCGATTTCACACTATGTGAAAAAGGATCAATGTAAGGGACTTAAACAAGATACCAAAAAAATGAATGTAACAGTCCTACCCTGACATAAAATCTCAGTTAAGACTACAAGCACATAATATTCAATATTTAGCTCTTCTCCAAAGAACAGAGAAGGTAAAATGGAAGAAACTTAAGAGACAGAAAACAAAGGTTCAGAAAAGTTTCTTATTATATGAAAATCAAGTTAATAATATAATTACAGTGTAATTGACTGTGATGTATTTCAGATACACCTACATCTACCTTTCAGCAATTCCTTTCTTCTATCTTGAAAAATTCACCAAAATGAATTTTATAATGGTATTAGATACATTGTGTATACACAACTGTCTTATGATTCATGTTTAAATCACTATTAGTATATCGAAATATTATCCTCACTTCTGAAAAACTGAGTTTCTTTGACTGGATAACTATAATTTTTAAGTTTTCAGTTCATCTTATTAAAAATGCTGTCATAAAAATACTGGGTAGTACAAAATTATAAAATCTTCCTTGATGTCTTTTTTTTAAAAAATCATAAAATGTAACATTTCATTCATTTGCTGTTAATCAGCTTTGATTTTTACCTTCCTAAGACATACTGTTTCCTTAATTTTACATATTCAGTACTTTAATATATACAATTAATCAATGTAGCAGTCATTAATTTCTCAAGAGCCATTATTAAAATCAATATTCTCTCTTTTAACTGATGATATCCTACAGTTGAAGCTATGCAAAAATATCCACTTTCTAAATGTAACGATGAAAATTACTACATGTTGTCATACTTATGTGACCTACTACAATCTCTGAACTAAACAAATTCTTAAAAAGAGCTGATCATCTGTTACTCAAATGCTGCTATATTCAATAATCCAACAGATACTTCGTTCATACTTTAAAGTCAGGTATAGTTTTGTCTTTCTTTGAAGTGTACTATAGATACTAATAGGAATTACCTAATATTAAGAACTATAAAATTGATCCCATTTTTCCCACCTACCAGGTGGTAATCAGAAGGGCACTTAAAGCCAAATCTAAAGTTCAGTCACCATCGCTTACTGACTCAATTCACTGGTGCTAAATTTTTACTTCTGTTTCAAAGTTTTTAATAGGCTACCCAGAATCCTTTATAAAGCAAATTAACAATTAAATGACTATCTTAGGCAAGAACATTCTAGAACGAACCCTATGCTTAGAGAAAACCAAGTAAAGAAATACATTTCTTGACTCAGATTTAAACTAATACATTCTCTTTTTCCCAACTTCTGGAAATAGCTGCTAGTTTTAGCTACTGTCACTAAGCCTTATGACTGGACCAGAATTTTCCTACCTGAAAACTGCTAGTTCCCGGTACAAAGAAAAATGTATATACTTTGTGATAACCGTTTGCTACTCAGAAGTATTTTCTCCTTACTTCCTAGTTCAGAGCTGCTGTTTCAAACAACAACACTGCCTGGATATTAAGTGTAAAGTTTAATAATATTTTAAAGTGCTACTCTGTTTATATGGGCAATTTTCATTGTCACTTTCACTTAATTACTTCTGAAGGAAACATACACAAAATGTCTGAACTATCTGAAATACTGATTTAATGTATGATTTAATGAGAATGACAAAATGCAAAGGAAACTAATTTGAGCAAATGTTTACTATATTTTTGCTATTCTACTTTTTTTTTACTTTTTATAATCACCTCACATTTAGTAGCTAAAAAACTGAGCATAACTATTTGAATAACTCTAAAGAATATATGAACTAAGTCAAAGCCATACTACATATAGCTACTACACTGAATATTTTGTTTTATAATACCTCATACTGTCTCATAACTTTTAAAAAATTATACAAATACCTAACACATTCTGATATATATACAGATATAGGTATTTCGGGGGGTGTGTGTACATCTAATTTTAAGTAAATAGTTGCCATCATCTTACTTAGCCTGTATACATTATGCACCCATTTATTACGTTAAGTGCACATGCATGTGAACAGATCCCCTTAGCCAACCACTGCTTAGAAATTGAGTTCAAAAGACAATTCTGGTTCATATTACAAAATAAGTTTCTCAATATTTATTCATTAATGAAGGAAATGCCAGCACTGGCATAATACACTGATCATAATATAACCTTATAATTTATTTAAAATAAATTATGACTTCATGTATTTCATAACCAAATATATTTTATTCTACAAGATTTTATATTTCTGATCTTCAGGAAAATTATGAATCTAAACTGTGAGCAAATACAGTTAGTTGCCTCTGTACCTGGAGAACCGGACTTGGGTACTTTTATAAGAATGAATAAAACATATCACATAGTAAGAGAAAATTACTTACCTGAAACTTATCCTTTCAGAAGGTACACTGGGAAAATGGATTCTTTGAGCCCCTGTTTCAACTCCAAGTATGAGCTTTCTAGCTTTAAGAGCCATTGACACTGCCCCTAGGGGCAGTACAAGCTTTGGAACTCCCCTAGTGAGTATGTCAGTAGTTTCTTCAGGTGCCTTCCCTCAGTTCTTTTCAAATTCAAAAGATGAGAGGAAAAATAACCCAAGAAAAAAATCCTGTAAAGCAGAAACCTTACTCTTTGAGGGAAGGAGGGTAGCTCATTTGTGAATCCATTCCAGAGCACGCTTTCTGAGAAAAAGAAATACAGGTAAGTAATTTTCCCATCTCCAAAGGTGACTGGTGATTAATGAGTGGATTCACAGAGTGTGGAGAGTAAGCTCCAGGGATGTCTGTTTAACACACACAATCAACTAATGAGGACAAACAACAATGAATGGTACAAGAACCAACACTACTTTTTAACTACCTTGAAACAAAAAGTAAAAAGTTATGAAGTATTTCAGTATCAAGCTATGCACTAGACTGCAGAAATAATGACGTTGGAAAGTTACTGACTTATTAAGTCCCCAAAAGATGAGACAGACTTTCAGATGTTAAGCCCAATAAAAAAAATCGCATTGCACATTTACTTATTCACTTTACTTGTCAAGCCGTTTTCAAGTATTTTGAGGTAAGTCTCACCAAAATCTTTGAGAGATCAGGCAACTCTATAATGAGGCCCAAATGAGGACATTTATAAATAAAATGGCAACAAAAGAAAAATTATTTCATATTTCTAAGGAGCATCAAATAAGGTTAAAAAAAAAAAACCTTTTGAAACAGGGTCTTGCTATGTAGTCTAGCTAGCCTAGAACTCTGCAATCATCTTGCCTCAGTCTCCCACGTCCTGGGATTACAGGCGCTTACCACCACTCTGGGCTAAAAGTAACCATTTCTAAAAACTAAATGTTATGGTCTTTTCATTCTGAAGTCTTAGTTATACTGTAAAAGATCAGTCCTATCTCAACCCTGCAAATATTAAAAACCTGAATTAGTGGCTCAAGTACTTACTTGCCTGCTAAGTATGAGGTCATGAGTTCAATTCCAGGTATCAAAAAAACACCTGAGTTAGTGAGACCAGTATGTACAAATATTTGAGAAGACAAATATGAAGGTTTGGATAAGATATATTTTATCGATTAACAATTCAGATCAATTCATGTATTTTTTAAAAAGTGGCACACATGTGTACCCAAAGACTAACAGGAAAAAGAGTATGAATAATCATTAATATATATTGAATAAATGCATATATTTAGGAAAACCTGAATAAGTATATATATACACACATATATATGTATATATACAGAGAGAGAGAGAGAGAGAGAGAGGATAAGTGGCACATATTTATAAAATTATATAAACCTAAATTCAAAATTCTGGGACCTTAGCAAACTTTATTTATATTTTAACAAAATAATGTATCACAAATATTTACCAAATTTATGCAACTGACCTGCAAAATCTCCTAAAAAGGCAAATCAAATAAAAGCATGACTCCGGGGATTTTGGGGGGTTTGTTTTTGTTTTTGTTTTTCAGTATCAGGAATCAAACTCATGACCTTGCTTTGCACTTGCCAGGTAAATGTTTGTGCCACTAAGCTATAACCCTGGCCCATGACTCCAGTTTTAAAAAATCAATTTCTTGTAGACCAAATCTCACTTTGAGACTCACCAGAAGTTAACTGAAAATTATGTCAATAAAAACTGTTAATAATTTAAATTTGGAAATAAATGTTTCAGAAAAGAAAAATATAAATACTACCAATACATATAGAAACAGGGCATAATAATTCATTGCTATAATCCCAGCACTCTGGGAGACTGAAGCAGGAGACAGCAGGTTCAACTCCAAACTGGGCAGCTCACTGACATATTGTCTCACAACAAAATAGAGTATGGCTAAGGATATAGCCGAGTAAAGGTCCTGAGTTCAGTCACCAATACTACCACTCCACTCCACCCCCCTAAAAAGAATAAAAATTTTACTATTTAGAAAAATTAAAATAGTTCCCCAAAATTCTATAGGATAAAGATTTTTGTAAGGCACCAGGTGTGATAGTGCACTCCTGTAATTCTAGCACTCAGGAGGTTGAGGCAGGAGAATCACTGTGAGTGCAAGGCCAGGCTAGGATATATGATGAGTTTAAGGCCACCCTGGACTACTTCACAAGACCTTGTCTCAGAAATAACAAACAAAAAAAGAACTTGCCAGGACAGAAAATGTCTTTCACTGACTCCAGTAACTCCTACAAGTAGTAAAGGAGAAAGGAGGTAGGATCATTAGAGCGAGATACATCATCCTATGGTATGAATAACGCATTTTCACGTAAGAGTGATACGTGACAAGAGGCAGGAAATAAAATGCAAGATTTCGTTCTGGGAAGCTTAAATGACTGCACAGAAAGAAGGAGGAATAACAGAATCCAGGTTCCTGTCTCTCCCTTGCCTTGGTCTAATTCAAAAAGTAAACAGAGTATTTTAGTCTTTCTACTTTTAGCTTCCAATATTTCTTTTTTAAGTCTAAATAAAGTAAAACTGGAGCCTGAAAAGAAAAAATCTATAAAGTAAAACACATATAAAAAGTCATCTTTATAATGGACACTGGTTACCAAGTTAGATCAATAAGGAAAAGTATTTCCAGTTTACATGCTAGATCCTAATGGTTTCCATTGCTAAGTTTTCACTTCATTTTTTGCAGAGCTGGACCGACTATAAAGAGAATAGCTAGAAATGAAACTGTAGTCACTGTCAACTAGTCTAACATAATGTTCAACAAAAGCAAACCTTCAACATCAGAGTAATACATCAAATAATCAATTATGTGTTTTTTCTTCAAAAATCAGCTATTTGAAATTGCAATGTTTTAAAAGTCTAACTCAATGAGCCTTGTAATATCTCTGTACACTTGAGGAAATCAATCATTCCTGTGAAATTCTTTAGAATTCAGTGTTATGCTTGCTTTCATATGATTAAAAAAAATCAACTTGTACAGTATCTTTAAAAAGCAGAAAAAAAATCACTATGTTCTTTATGAGAAGCAGCTAAGTTTTTGAAATAGTAACATAGTACACTAATTTAGTATAACAAACACTAGTACAGCATACATTTGAGAAACATACAGCAATTTAATGCCTAATAACCCATAGCTAGCCAAGGGTTTATATTAACTTCAATAAGCATGCAAAACGGAAAACTACCTTACTTCACAAGAATATTTACTATGGTAGCGATGAAGCAAGAATACCAGCAATTTTAGAATATTATCCATGTTACATGATTCACTAATTTCCAGACACCATCAAATTTCTGAGAAAGAATGGGTATAGTGGTTTGCACATGTATGAAGTAAAACGATTAATGAGTACTGTTAAGTACAGTGTCTCTAAAACTTAAACACCTGGATAAGCTCTATTACTTAACCATCAAATGTAAATATAAATGTTTTACTTTCGAGAGAATTTTCACAGTTACTGTAACTTTGATAACTGAGTTCCTTTCTTGACGTTATCACCTAGAAACCCTATCTTACAACTTAAATATTAAAATTTTCAAGAAATCAGGAAATAAAATGGCCTAAATGGATTTATGAAAATCTAGGTAGAATGTAACAGAAAATTTAATTTTCTCTCAAAAATTACAGTTACATAGACGAGTGGACTAAAGTTTGCTTGCATTAGAATTCTTTAATGAGGTAAAAAAAATACTGTTTCCACAGAAAACAGCAATATTAAAATATCTCCTGATGTTTTATATGGATTTATGTTGCAGTGGTACATGTTGTCCACCTAGAGAAAGAGCCCAGATTCTGAAAAACAGTATCAGGGGAACTAATTATTTAAATTGAGCCATGCATAAGAGCCTTCAACATGAAAACTAACAGGGCACTTGCTTCAAAAATTTTGATTTGCAGCTGGACGTGGTGGTACAGGTCTGTAATCTTATCACTTGGGAGTTGGAAGGCTAAGGCACACACCATGAGTTTGATGCCAGTCAGAGCTATATGGTGAATTCGAAACCAGCCTCAACTACATGGCGAGACCACATCTCAACAAATGAAAAACAAAATCAAAAACAAAGCCAAAAAATATCAACATGCCTTGTTATCAACACAAACTTACGATACTAAGAAAAGTGGCTCTTTTTAATAAAGGTATTTGATAATCTGTTTTTAAGACTATTATTATATTTCTAAATTCCCAAGAAAGAAATTTTTTTTACCTGGGCCCTCAGATCTAATACATTTATATCCATTTTTTTAAAAAAGCACTTTTGCCATATGCAGTACTACCAATTAGCCAATGGAATAAGTTAAGAAATCCTCAGAACTTCTGTGAGAGTTTCACAAGGAAGCTTAACTACTTGTACATCCTAAATCTGGAGTTTCCCAAACTTAGCACTACTGACATTTTGGGCTAGGCATTTCCTGAACTGTGGGGTGGGGGGCAGATTTTTTGCTGTGCATTATTTAGCAGTTTCCCTGGACTTTACTCATTTGATACCAGTAGCATCACCGCCCCTCAAACCCCATGCCAGTTGTGACGATAACAGTATTTCCAGGTATTTTTAAATATCATCTAACTGGAATATTATCCCTAGTGGAGAAACAGTGCCTCACATACACACATAAAACACTTGTACCATCACACAAGATAGTTCTCTTGAACTGAAATCTGAACGTTAAGATGGCCATTTGGAGAAGATTACAAGAGAAAACCTAATCAAGCCAGACAAATGTTGAATTGATTCTGGCAATCAAAGGATAAGACATGTTAAAAAGTCACAGTTCCCTATGTCTTATAGAGGATGTTTCTCTGGGCTTCTAGCATTCTACCTTAAAAATTACAGTTTTATGCTTTATATTTTCTTATAATTAAAGTAACAGCTGATGAATGAATAAACATTGGCATCCTTAACCCAGTAAATAAATGAGCCAAAGAGATGTCCTAAGAGCAAAGGTATCTATTCTGGGTAATGGATAAATGAGAGCAAACAGCATCCAAAGAATATGAAAATAAAATTTACTACAAGAGGAATCCATGATGTCTTCCTGGTCTATTTACAGAGAAGTAGCCTTACTCTTTATTCTTACGATTCACAATAATCACAAAAATCACTTAGCAGTCTTTACCATCATTTCCAAGGAACATCAAAGTGCTAATGCACGTAGCTTTAAGATGAAGGCAATTGTGCGCAAAAAGTAAGTACCAAAAGAAAGACTAATTACAAAAAAGAAAATTTGGAACAGACTAGCATAGCACACAGAACTCTTCTACAGTCTAAAGAAGAATATTTGTTTTATCCACTAAAACTTCAGAGAATCTACCATACACACATAGGTGGAAATGGGATTCAAAGGTCTGAACTCCCACTAACATAAGTAAAGTAAGGATGCCCTCACAATGTGAATCCAATTATACCAGTCGCCTTTGGAAATGTATCTATAATACACTACTATAATCTAACCTTTTATGACCAAAAATCTTTTTATTCACTGTTAAACACTGCAGCTAAAAGTAAAACTTTCCAAGGAGAGTGATAAAGAACTGAAAATTAGAGCTTAGAATGACACACATATATAATATCTACCATGATATGTTAAAATCTAGAACTTACCCCAATGGCAGAAATCAGAAGAAACCACAAAGAGATTACTAGGATCCGCTAGATATTTACTGAAGAGTTTTCCGAATTCCTGTTCTTTTGACTCACTCAGAGCTCCAACCAGTACAGGAATAATGGTAAACTCATCCTTATGGCTTAAAGAAAACAGGAAAAAGAAAAAAAAAAAAAAAAAGGTCATTTAAGATGTTCAAGAATAAAAAGTTTTCCAAATGTACTGACACTGGAAAGTGGAATATTATTAACAGTGGTTATGATAATATATAAAATATTACTGTTGAATTCTTTTAAGTCTAGAGATTAAATGTTGAAAGAAGATGATTTAAAGATAAGAGGACAGAATAATGAAAGTATCTATTCAAGTTACAGAAATTACTTCAGGTAAAGTTATTTACAGGTATGAACACTCCCCCTAAATCTATCATGAACTCTATAGTTTTCTCAACAACTCACCAGGTTACAATTGCCAATCCAATGCTTCTGTGACATTAAAAGAGCATTAAACTCTTACTCGCCTATTTTAATCAGATCTTATTATAAATGTTGTCATTTCTAGCACTTGTTCTATAACCTGCCAACTAAAGCCTACAAAACCTAACCTGGCTCCCATAAGATTCATCACCCGCACTTTTACTCCTATCTACTGATCAGATAGATATAAGCGAGGCTGAAGTTATCACTCAAATTTCATTGGCATCCAGGGTAAACAAAGAATTCAAGATGTACTGATTGCTAGCAGCAAGAAAAGAGACCATACCCATCCACAGTATTGTGATATATCCATAAGTCCCTTTTGTTATACCCTATAGATTGACAGATTTATACAAAAGGAAAAAAGAATAATTAATAAAGAATATGATATGCTATGCTTACCTAAAATCTTTAAAATTTATTGTAAAAGTTTATTTACATAAATTCTCTATTATTAATATCCTAAATGATCCTAGATTTAGAATTTTAGAAGCATGAATCTTATTTGTCTGATTTGTTCAGAACAGAACTTTTAAAAAAATTATAATAAATGCTTTTTAATATGATAATCTGACAATTAACTGATATCAGACAAACAGAATTCATAAAAGAAACTTTTTTAATACTAAATTTAACTAATTCCAAAATAAAGTTTGGCTAAACTACATAAAGCTAATTCAGGGCACCCAAGTACCTCCCCCAGAAAAAGACCCCCTTACCCTTGTCAACTGCGAAATAAACAGAACATACAGATCTCCAGTCCCTCTGCAATGCAGGGGCTTCTTGGGCAGAATCTGCATCTATGAAGTAAGAAAAAAAAAGGAAGCTGGCAGAGGAAGCTGCCATGGGATATCTCATTCTCTGACTCTTGCTAGTTTGCTAAATAACTGCCTACAACAAATAGGGGCTCTAGCTTGCTAAACAGCTGTCTTCAACAAATAGGAACTCTTCATTTAGTTAAGTACCATTATCAATTAAAAGAAAAGAATTTCAACTGAAGTAAAAAATTCAGAAAGATTGTCATGAATTAGTCTAACCTCAAGAACTACCTAAATAAATACACTAAGATCATCAAAGAATGTGCAATTAATTATGATATGGTAGGGAAACGGTTTTCGAGAGTGCAAAGAACAAGGAGAAGTCAAAAGAAATGGGCTCAAGTATCATCCCTACCAGACACAAGCTTCTCAGGTCTAACCTGAAAAGTATTTCCTTATCTGTACAATAATCACACTTTAAAACCTATTTCATAAAACTGCTATGAAGTGAAGAACACTTCACTTAAGGGTATTTCATCAACAAGAGGTGATTTACTCTAAAGAAACAACAAATCCACTCTCCACAAAAGTCACTAAACCCTTTAATTATCTTCAATATGTGCTTGCAAATCTATCTACACAGAGGTAATACACAGAGGTAAAAGTCTTAAATCAACCCTCTCTGTCATCTTATTTTTGTAAGTCACTCATTCTCTATCCCTAAAAGCAAGAATCAGAAAAAAGAAAAAACATTTGGAACTGAAATCTAATATTCCTAGGTTTTAAAATCCAAGTTCTGAAGTTGGGCTTCCCAGGGAAACACAAAATTTGCCCTCAAAAAACAAAGATAAGGCTGGATAAAACAATTAAAAACAATGATTTTTGTGCTCTTAATGCAATCAAAGGAAGGAAACAAGAGTTTAGTCATGTCAAACAACAGAACTTCTGGATATGAATGGTGTAAATCTTGCATCTTACTAGGAAATGGCTTCATCACCTACCCTAAAGGTGGATAGTCCATGAAAGTGATTAAAAACCAGCAGTTTCATTGTCAAAACGGAAGTTTTGGCTTTGACTTGGAGTACTGGGGAGGAAACTCACAGTAAGTGGGGGAAAAGGAAAACATGAAGCTCTGTAAGCTTGAAGTCATTAGAGCAAGACATAAATCAGAGGACTAGGTAGAAATTAAACAAGGAGAGCCTGGAAATAGGGCAGCCATAGAAGGACTTGATAATTTCTCTACAAATCCTGAGAAAAGTACTAGCCATACACACAACTCTGGCTAACAGGAAGGCTGCACATACATACAGGCTAAACCCCAAACGTCAAAGCTCATTACAAAATGCGAGTTAATTGGGAAGCTGAGAATACAGAGAGGGGAACCTGCAAATATGAGAGACAAGCTTGCCACGTATCCCTAAGCCAACAGAAAATCTGCCTCCAAGCACAGGGGTGTATATCAGTGATAGAGTATTTGCCCAGCACTCACCAGCACCACAAAACAAAAGTAAAATACCACCTACATGCACACATAGGGAGACATGACAGCCCAACAGAAAAAAGATGCAAACAAAAATGTACAGAACTTTGAACATGATCCCTAAAAGCACATAAAATCCACAATAGGGGGTGTAAAGTCTATTGATGTGTTTGTATACAACCTGCAAGCAATCATTAATGAAGCACTCAACTTTGCAATCATAGGTACAGAAACAAAAGGCAAAGTAAAAATAAAAATAAAAATTTCTGAGAAGCTGAGGAGGGCCAGCATGTGGCATATGACCATAAACCCAATATTTAAGAGACTGAGGCAAAAGGATGGCTATCCCAGGTCAGCCTGGACTACATAGCAAGACTCTGCTGGGGGAAAATGAATAAACTCAGAATGCAGAGGTACTATGATTTACAGTATACTACGTAAAATGTGAAGTTCTACAACAAAAACAATTTATAAGCCAACAAACAAGAAACTGTGACCAATACTAAGAAGCAAAAAATGTAGCTACCACAAGCTGTATCTGAATAAAAGTGAATCGTAGATTTAGCAAACAAAATTTCCAAGGTTACCATAAATATAAGCAAAGAACTGAAAGAACTTATGCTTAAAGAATACATGATATAACTAAGCAAATGGTGATGATTAATTTAAAAAATATAAACTTTTAAGTGAAATTTCAGAAGTAGAGAAATAAAATTTCTAAATATGAGACTAAAAGCAGAACTCACTCATTAAAAAATAACTAAATTCATCTAAATTAAAAATTGTTGCCCTTCAATAAGAAAATAAAAAGATGTATCATACAAAGGGAAAGAATTACACTACATAGCTATGAGAATGGTTGTAGTAAAAAACACTGACAGAAACAGCTATCTGCTGGGATGCATACATGCAGTGTTCCTAGAATATAAAATGATGCAGTTGTTTTGTGAAACTGTTAAGTTTCAGAAACAGTTAACATGTAGATGTATATGACCCAGTAATTCCATCCCTGCCTTTTCAAGAGAAATAAAAATATATGTTGACATAAAGACTTGTACAAGAATATTTGTAACACTATTATACTATCCAAAAACTGGAAATAAATCCAATTGTCCACCAACTGATACAGGAATAAATAAACTGTGATATAATCATATAATGGAAGAATTATCTAGCAATAAAAAGAAATGAACTGATACATGCTACAACATACCTGTGTCTCCCCGAAAATAAGACCTAACAGAAAAATAAACTTCAGCTGTAATTAACAGCTAGTCATTAGCATAGTGGTGGCCAGTGCGATGCAGATTGTACCTCACCATTCTCTTGCCCAGGGGCCTCTCTGTAAGAGCAGGTAAGGCAAGGATAGGCTGACTGGGACTGGCACTTTTGATCTCTAGTTAGGTCGTATATTTGGAGAAACACAGGATGAACCTCAAAAGCTGTAAGGGCAGTAAGAAAGAACATATAGAAAAGATTACACATTATATGATTCAATTTATATGGAACTACCAGAAAATCTAACTCTAAAGACAGAAAGCAGATCATACTTCAACCTGAAGTTGAACGTGGGGAACAGGGATTAACATTAAATAGACGCCACTTTTCTTCTCAGATTCTAAAACTGGACTGTGAACACAGTTGCCCAACTCTATGTATTTACTTTAAAAAATCACTGAGGTGAACACCTAACCGTAGGGTTTCTATTTGGACATTCCCGCCCCGTCCTGCCCCTACCGATGCCTCAGGCACTCACAAGTGGTACTCTGGGGAGCTATTGGATCACAGGAATATGATCCACCAATGAGAATGGAGTTAACGGAGGGGCGATGCTGGGAGGCAAAGTCTGGTCTGAGGAGGTGGGCCACCGCAGGTGTGTTCTGGAAGGGTACAGCTCCTTCCCTCCTCCCAGCATCGCCCCTAATAATGCCAAGGCTGCTGCCAAGTAATACCACTCATATTTATTTTCTTCTCTCCTTGTAGTTAAAAACATTTGTAGAACGATGAGGGGAACAAAACATATATTCATAAATACAAAAAATCTTTGATAAAAACATTCTAATCTTTTGAAATGTCTTTTGATACTAACTGTGCATCCTCCATAATCATAAAAACTTAAATTGTTCCACTACCACCAATAAAGAATTTTTACCTCTGAAAATGCTCTCCCACTGATGTATAAATAGCACCAAAGGGAAATACCATATAGGAAAAAGAGAAACTTAGAAAAAAACATGTAAATACCACATTTTCTAAAAAAAAAATCAATAAATGACAACAAATAATATTTAACTCATCAGGAGGGGTGACATATGCCTGTAAGTCCAGCATTCAGGAGGCTGAGGCAGGAAGATCACTGTAAGTCAAACTTCAGTGACATTTATGAGTTCAAGGCCAGCCTAGATTATGTCCAAAAAAAGAAAAAAATTAAACTCTACAGCCTATACATAAACACACAAATAATCATGAATATAAAATCTTCACAGAGTAAGAACATACTTGAAAATGGCACTGCTCTTGTGACTATCATTACACTGGGCAGATGCAGACATCTCAGATTTGTGTTTACTACTGAAATTAAGCCATCCCATTCTCTTAAAGACTACCAGAGCAGATCTTTCTTTTCTGTCTGAAGGTTCAAATATTTAGAACCTTCACTGAGGCCATAATCAGACAGTAAGGTAAAATCTTAGGATTTAATTTAAATCTAAGCTACACCTGCATCAAGGTGATATTGAAGAAAGTCAAAACCCCATAGACTGGGAATTGCAATGCAGTACGCTGGAAATGCAGAAGATGAATGGGAGTTCTACAGAAGAGTTAATATTGCAGGTCTGCTGCTGTAATTTTGAGAAGTTGTCTGTAAACTAGTCCCTGGAAAAATGACTTTTAGAATATGTATTTGGTAAGTTGGTTTCACTCATTTGAGTAACTGAATTCTGTTAAGCCAGCTTGCCAAAACTGTTTATAAATACTGTGACTGCTTCATAGCAAACACACTCCTTCTGAGAATCTGGAGTTATGGTACCTGTGGGTAGCTACATAGGCAGAGTGCTACATGACTGCTCCCAATAACACAATTGGATTCTGAATGTGAACACATAGATACCCTGGGCAGAAACTCTGCTTTCTTTCTGTGGAGCCCACCTGTGGGGGTAGGGGGAGGGAGACACAGACAAAACAATAGAAGGTTGAAGCTGAATTCCTCCAGGTTCTATCTGATCTCTTTTTCCCTTGCGGTCATGCTGTGTATCAGATTTTTCTAATAAACCATAGCCATGACACCACATTTCAATGACCTGTGAGCCCTTCTGGAGAGTTACCAAATGTGAAGGTGGTCATGGAACCCTTAAAACAGGTGTTTAAAGTGATATGAAGTTTTACGGTAAAACTATAGAGTTTTCTATAGTAAAACTATAGAGTTTTACGGAGCCCTACAAAGAATTTCTCTCATCTTTTCTCTCAATCAAATTAACCTTTAACCAAAAGGACATGCATAAAGAGTTCATACAGAATATTCTAAGTTAAGTATAGTGATGTGAGTTCAAGTACAGCCTGGGTTACACAGTTCAAGGCCAGCATGAACTACAAAACAAGATGCTGTCTCAAAAAAGCAAAAACAGAACACTCTGAATCACTATGAGAAAGAACAAACTTCAAAGATCAATAAAATATCAGGCAGAGCAAAAGAACTGTGTTGGTACAAGGGGGATTGAGACTATTAAGCTAGCTATCAATGCATAAACTAAAATCAATACAAATTTTTACTGTTGGATCAGTAAAATTAATAAGATCTCAAAACTAATCATACAGATAATTACTCATCTAAATTTTTATTTAAAAATAAAATAAATTTTTATCCAAGTAGGAATACTGGCAAAAAAGGTTTTCTATGGAAGGGCACACTTTAAGTACAAGACAGTCATTCTACACACTATTTTACATTTTTTATACCAAGAATCAAACTCAGGACCCTGCACTTGCCAAGCAGATGCTGATGTCCTGAGCTATAACCTCATCCTACAAACTATTTTAGAAACTCAACTATCTGAAGATATTATGAAACAAAACAATTCTATCAAGTTGGAAAATTTTGTTGGCAGCATTACAAAGAAGTTCCAATTTTTTGATAAAAACAAATCAAAGTTTCCAATTCCCTTTTTTAAGCTTAAACCAATTTCTGGTTTTTATTACCTCTGATTATGGCTATGAGACTTCAACGCTTGCATTCACATCAAGCCATCTTACTATCCAAGAGACAAGTGTTTTTGTTTCTGTGTTTACACCATTCTATGTAGAATCCTGTTAACTCTAAACTTTGTCTCTCATGTGTACGTAGACTGCTATTCCATCCTCCATTCCTATAGTTCAAAGCCCCTCATAACTTCGTCTTTGAATTATTACTGGCAATCTCTTTTAATTCTAATCCATCTTTCATACTGCCAACCACACCATTAAGGAATAATACCAATTCTAATTATCTCCCACCTTCACCAAACAACTTTTATTAATTCTACACCAACAATAGAATAAAAACAAGTATCTTATAATGTCATTCAACACCTTCCATAATCTTGTTACAATCTATTTTCCAACTTTCTAATCCCACCTTTCTTATTTTCTGTTACCTACTCAAATGTCTCCAGTCCCAAGTTGGTATGAGATGTATGAAAAAGTAGCTGAGGTATAAAATAACAAGAAGTGGTAGAAGCAATATTCGACTATAAACATATATATGAAAGAAATTTTAACTACACACACCAAATAAAACACTTACAGACTTTGGATATTAAACAAGCTTTTACAGTTCCTACAAGCTATATAACAAACAGCTTTCTGCTCTTAAAATAAACCCTGGTTTTTCCTACTGCTATACTTCACATTTATATTTTCCTCTTCTTATGTTCCATTCTATGAAAATCGTACTACCTTACAAAAACCATTCAAACTCCATCTCCCCTTGAAACCTTTGTGCTTCCTTACCTCGACTACATTGTCTTCTCATATTTCCTTTTTCTATTTCCTTAAATTCTTCAATTGCACATATTACATTCTGAATCACATTACTGTACATGTCTAGCTTTCAACAAAAAAATTAGAAGTCATGACAAAGACAGAATACACAGTCTGAAGAGACAAAATATCAGAAACAGACACAATACACTAAAGATTTTAGAATGGTTAGATCAGGAATTTAAAATAACTACTATTAATATGCTAAGTACTCTAATGGGAAAAGGACAACATGTAAGAACAACTAATACAAGCAGAAAGATAAAAACTTTAAGGAAGAATCAGAAGAAAATAATTTATATCAGGGGCACGGTAATATAAATAAAGAATGCCACCGATGACCTCATCAATAGAGCAGATATGGCCAAACAATTAGTGAGCTGAAAAAATATTAACAGAAGTTTTCCAAACTGGAAAAAGAGGAAAAATGAAAAAATATGTAACAGAATATCCAAGAATTACAAATACCACAGATCAGAAAAGGTATAACATAAGCTTTCTGGTACTGTCAAAAGAAGAGGAAAAAATATAAATATTTCAATATTAATTGTTAAGAAGTTTTCATTAAGACAGACACCAAATCACAAATCCAAGAAGTGCAGAGAACATCAGGAAACATAAATACCAAAAACTATACTTAAGCATATTATATTCAAACTGTAGAAAATCAAGGACAAAGGAAGCCAAAGGAGTTGCCAATGTGATGGTACACACCTATAATCCCAGCTGTGGGAGTGGCAAAGTGGAAGGATGTGAAGCAAGGAGGAACAACATGTCTGAGGCAAGACTGGACAATTTAGTAAGACCCTATCACAAAATAATGCAAAATAAAGGTCTGGAGATACAGACCAGTGCTAGAGCACCTGCCTAGCATGCAGGAGGCCCTGGGGTTAATTCCTAGTATGTACCACAAGACAAGCACACATACATACATACATACATACATACATACACATACACATACACATACACACACATACACACACACATAAATTTAAAGGAAAAAAATACCTTTTAGATAGTCATGGTTAAGAATTACACCAAACAGGAGCCTAAAGAGAATTCTTTCTGTGGTCTGTTGGCCATTTCAGAACTTTGGAAATGGAATGGTCAATTCATCAGAAAGAAATACCAGGTGACTTTGGGGGGCCTGCAGGGTGGACTTTGGGGGGCCTGCAGGGGAGAGACCCTGGCGCCTCGGGACCTGAACTGTGCAGTTGACTCGGGGTGCCAGGAGAACAAGGAGCTCCTCCCCTCTCTGGGGGGTGGCTGAGAGTGTGGCAGACTTTTAGCGGCCTGAAGGAGAGAGACCCTGGCGCATCGGGACCTACACTGTGCGGTTGACTCGG
>PVJX010018636.1:0-35015 GCA_004027295.1 Dolichotis patagonum
TTTAACATTTATAGTAATATAATTTTTAGGTTACTAGGATCCTGATTGTGAGTATTCACTTTAATCAAAGATAACATAAAATTATAAGTGAAATTTCTGCAAATATTCAATCTCAAATCAAAGATGTACCTCTAGAAAAAGTACTAAAAATAACATTTTGAAAATATATGTTATGGGTCAGGGATATAGCTAAGTAGCACAGTGCCTGCATGGCAAGCAGGAGGTCTTGAGTTTGATTTCCAGTACAAAAACTGTATGTTATGAAATATAACCATGCATATGCAAGACTGGATGAATTATCCAAATTGAATATTCTGGTACAACAAACAAGAAAACATCCCTCAATATACCTTGTTTTCAGAATAATCTTTAACAGAGAGAATTCTTATCTCAAGTTATATTGTTGCTTATCAATGTTCTTACAAATTCCTCTGAAAGTAAGCACAACTAGCCCAGAGATTCCCTGAAACTCAATTAAAAACAATGAAGTCCTGGCTTAACCTCACTGCCACATTTCCAAAAACACTTAGTTAATAAAAATTGACGGTGTAATTCAATGCTGTGAGCATCAGAAGCAGGCAGAATGCAAGTCTGACCCCATACTAGGCAATTTAGTGACTCAGGGAGACCTAGCCTTAAAATAAAATAATTTTAAAATGGGTTACAGATGCAGCTCCATACAAAGGTCCTGGGTTCAATCCTCATTACCAGAAAAATACATAAATAAAACGCAAAAGAAAAATATGAAATAGAAATAGTCAAATACATACAAAAGAAATTACACACTTTCTAATAAACCTTCCACAAAAGACAATCTAAGTTAGAAAAATAAATTCTCATAAACATAGGAAAAAATAAATAAAATTCTTCCAGTAAATGGAGGGGGTACATTCTTTTAAGAAGTTTCTGTAACTGACTCCAAAAGCTGTAAAATATCATTATAAGAAATAGCATTTCCAACTTGGACTTACAATGGCTTTATTACTACTGAGGTATTCTAGACATTTATTCCTGGTCAAGAGCCCATTACAGAGCAAAATAAATACTGTGTAGTAATATGTCCATCCCCTCTGAGCCTTGGAAAATGGTATGGAGAGATGTCCTCCTCGTGGAAAAAAAAAGAAGTAAAATGTGTATGTACATGTACCAACACCCCACAATGAATGTAATCATTACGCATTACAAACATGCATCAATAAAACTTTTTCTTAAAATTAAAAATAAATTACAAGGAGAAAGAAGTAATCACCTAACACAGTCACAGATACCTGCCAGCAACTCAGCTGTATATATGATGTCCACCCTACTGGCAACCCCACCCCAACAGCCCTAGGCCCCAAGCCAGTCCCTGAAGACTTAGGGTCAGGCCTGTCCCAGGTTTCACAGTGGCCTGAAAAATAATTCAAAATAATCATTTTAAAGAAATATGGTAAGGTACCTAAGAATACTGTTATATGACTAAACAATAACAACAAAATCAAGAAAAAACACACAAAATCAGAAGTTCAACAAAGAGATAGAAACAATAAAAAATAACAGAAATTCATCTATATATTCATTATATCATCAATATATTCACTTAGGTGTCCCAGAAAGATCAAAAAAAGATAATGAGCAAACAAGTTTATTTTAAAAAAGCAGTAACAGGAAGCCTCCCAAATATGGAGATAAACATGAACATACAGATCCTTGAAGTTCAAAAAGTCTGAAGTGGATTAAATATAAAAACTTTCACTGATAAGTTCTTAAAACCCTGAGACAAAAATTTTGAAAACTTTAAGTGTTACAGTTTGTGTCTGGATGTCCCACAGCCTCATGTAGTCATGGGGCCAGGCTTCTAGAGTCTGTGACTGATTCATGGTCCAATGTTGGGAATACGGGTGTGAGTGCTACACCAAGTGGGTCTGGACTATGTACAATATAAGGGACAGAAAACTCTCCTCATGCATGTCTCAAGGGTTGCTTTTGGTATCTGCGGCCATGAACTATTGCTCTCTGCCACAGCCACCCTGCCTTGGATCCAGCAGATTATAGGCTGAAACCTCCACAAACTGTGAGCTAAATAAACCTTTCCTCCTTTAAATTTGGATGATGAGTATTTTGTCCCAGCACTAACAAAAAAAAGTAACCAAGAAAGGAAGAAAAGAAGCAATTCATTACATAAAAGGAAATCTCAAAAAGACTGTAAAACAGCATAAATCCTGTAGACCAGGAGTGGATATGATGGTATACTCAAAATTATTAAATAAAACATATCCCAACAAAGAATACTACAGTCTCCAAAGCTGTTAGATAAAATGAATGATTCTGGAGAGCTACTGTTAAGTATGGTGATTACAATTAATAATACTTATTGTACACTACTGTTAGGAGAAATCTTAAATATTCTTACTTCGGGTAATGTATGTGAAGTGATATACATGTTAATTTATCTAATAATTTCACAATATTATATGTACATCAAAATACCACATTACACATTGGAAATACATACAATTTCAAGTTATAAATTATACCTTAATGAAGCTGAAGGGGAGAATAATGTACATACTGTCATCCAAGTTTGTCACCCAAAGTTCATATGTTGCCAGATCAACTCCAAAGGCAACAGTGTTGGGAGGTGGAGCCTTCAGCATGTAATCCATTAAGAGTAGATTAATCTCATTACCAGAGAAGATTAGTTCTCTGGAGTGGGTCCCTGACAAAAGTAAGTGGGCCCGTTTCCTCTTTCTCACGTCCATGGCCTCTTGCTCTGCTACCTTCAGCCATGGATCAATACAGCAGAAAGGTCCTTGTCACAAACGAGCCCCTCAATCTTGAAACTCCTCGCCCCCAAAATGTAACAAGTCAATCTCTGTTCTTTATTAGTTACCTACCTCAGGTATTCTGCTATACTTGCACAAAACAAACTAATTTCTCATCTAAGTAACAACTAATAATCCTAAATTAAGATTTTATAATTTATTACTTAAGTATTATAATACTGTGATTGTAACTAAAATTGCCTAGAGCTGTGTCTCACCTCGCCGTGTAGAGAATGAAAATACTTTTGATGTACACAGGAAAGCTATATCATCAATGCACACACAAAGATGTTTGCAGTGCTGTGTGTTGTGTGGAAGTTCAAATATGTACAGAGAGAGACAAATACATTCTGAGTAGTGGAAGAGGCAAAGTTTTCTACATTTTAAACTGCTGTCTCTCATTTCCAAACCTGAGACTCTATAACCCCATCTCCGTCTGGAAAGATGGCTCCTGGTTGGGCTAATGTGTGCGGGTCCATGCCAGATTGGTAGAAGGGCGCCCCCTCTCAACTCCCCTCCTCCCACAAGCAGCAGCTCTTTCCCGTGTTTTAATTCTCCTGAGTCTCTGAAACTTTTGTGACATGATTATGCTCTACGTTTACCTGATATCATTACGTTCCCTCTCAAACATTTTTAACATGACTACTTTTCACTTTTTCTCTCCTTTATACTTCCCCTCACCTCTCTGACTTTTTCCTATCCTCTCTTTTCTCTGCCTGTGTCATTTTATTTTCCTACCAATATTATTTTAACCTGTTTCCACATTTGTTTCTTGTGTGCTTATGCTGGTAACACTTAACGTAATGTTACTTATTAAAAACAGTTTAACATATAAGATGGAAAAACATCTTTTTTCTTCACATGTTATAATAATACAATAGAAATTTTATCTCCCCCTAAAAACTCTTAACAGAAAGACCATTAGTAAATACTTTTATATATATATTAACATCAGATACCTAAAACTGCAATGTTTTGAATTGGTCAAGGTTGAAGCAGGAGGATCACTGTGAGTTCAAGGCCACCCTGAACTACACAGTGGGATCCTGTCTCAAAAAAACCCCCAACAAATAAATAAATAAATAAACAAAGCATCTTCAAAGTTAGAAGGGCAGAGAAAAGAAAACATGAGAAAAGAAGCATAAAATGGAAACAAAGCCTTGTGAATAAAGGAGAGGAAAAGGAGTTGAAGGGAGAGGGTAGGAATGGGGGAAAAGGGGAACCAAGATATATTGTGCACAGGTACCAGTTCTCTATGATGAACGTGATCACTGTGTTTACCCTGTACCAATAAACTTAATTGTTTTAAAAACTCAAAGTTAGGTGGCATTTAATTCTTAAAATGCATAGAAGTACAAATTTTTGAGTGAACTACAGAATAAAAATATCATTTCGTGAAACTTTTACTTCTGACATTTGTGTAAGAGAAATAAAAATAACTGCAACTTAAGTTTACGCGGCCAGCCTAGAGGTGAAGAACTACACGCTCTCCTATATTTCCGGTGCTGACAGGAGCTCGGCTGTTACAGCCTGGTAGGTCACCGTGTTTCCTGCCCAGCTGTTGCTTCACTATTCCTTATGTATGATGAACACAGCAATTAGCACTTATTCTTGATATTTTCTTATCAAGCCATTTTCTGAACTAATGAACTTAGCCAGTTAAATGAAAAATGTATGAAAACTTCACTTTCTATAAGTGCAACGTGACCAATTCACTCTTCAATGAGTCAGTAATCCCTAAAATTCTTTACTTCTGATTATAGGTTTACGGTAAGAAAATTTACTGGAATTTGTTCTCCACCAGTAGTTAGATTTACCTACCAACAAAGTAAAAAGCAATAAAGCAAATTCTACAAAGTATGCTAGAATCTAATAATTTTCTATAAATATTTTAGTGAGAAGGTATAAGGAAAGACAGTGATGAGAATAAAAAACAGTTTTTGTCAGAATAAGATTTTCACAGGAAAGAGTAACAGAAATGCACTGCTAATACACCTGTACTATCTTCAGGATCCTGACGCTCTGGGTCTCAGTTCCAGGAGATTTTCATTTTGTGCTCCTGAGACACTATTACTGGCTACCTGTGACCCACTTTACAGGACTGAACTCTGAATCTCAGTTCTGCAAGGCCTCGCCAAGCATTCAAGTTTCAGTAATTCTTACCTATTCTTTTATTCCCCAAAGCCCAGAGATGGTAACATTTCCAGTGTTCCACCTTTGCCTTTTCGGTTATCTACTACCCACAAGTGCTTACATTACTTTGTCTCAGAAAAATTAGTACTCTTATTTCTTATGAAAAGTCACTGATTGATATAGACCGGTACCGGTAAACCTAGAGCATGCACACCTCAGCAGGCTCTTTGTTATCAGTGGAAGCTCTAAAAGCTTCATTCCTCATCACTGATACTGATCTCTCCGCCTAAACCACATTTACAGAATTTCTGTTGGAAACGCAAGGGCTCCCCACTGCAGAGTCTGTGCTACTACTGCCCTTGCACTAATCTTAACCAGAGGTCACACAGAGTGAGAACAAGCCGCACACTTAGATTTTGACACCTGGCCTCTGCGTCGTCCTTCTCTGCCTTTATAATCCACATCGTATTTTCTCTCTGTGTAGCAGGAAACATCCCTTGTCCTGCAATTTACCTATTTTCTTTCACACAGTGATGCTCACGTCACTCTGCTATCACCATGAGAATGTGCCCAGCTCTCCTGCTGGTCCCAGGAGCCAACCCTGTCAAATGGAAGCATGAAGCAAGTTGCTCCAGCAAAGCTGACAAGAGCAGCTCTTCTGCCTGCAAATGTATGAGTAAATGATCACTTTACTTGTTTTGTACCCCACTAAGGTTTTGAGTTTGTTTACTATCAGGACTTAGGCTAGACCCCAAGTCTCCCAATCGAGTGTATGGCAAGGGCTTCAATAAATGAGATAAATGGTATGATTATGATTTTAGGGCTCCCAGAAGAGCCCTAAAACCCTCTCCAGAGTTCAGGAACTCTAGTGGCTAAAACAGGGGATGCCTCTTGGCAGCCCGTATTCACTATTTTTTTCAAACAACAGGAAACTGAACAGACCTTGGGAGTGGCTCAAGGACTTTGCAAGTAACAAATTGTGCTAACAAAGAGAAGTATCTTAGGTGAAGATCTCCATGTTGCAGTTCACTACAGGGCTGAAATGCCTACAGCTACAGTCTTTTTTTAGTTAATTGGAGCTGGAGCCAGGTGTCCTCAGCTGTGACCTCATCTTGGCCCCACCATGCAGCAGCCCTGGATGTGTGTTTAACTTCCAGTTTCAATGGCTCCCAACAGTTTGCTATTCAGCAATAACTAAATAAAACAGAAGTTGGAACTCAGCCAAATTCTTATTTGAGAATATTTAAAAGAAAGCTTTTAGAAATTAGAAATCCTTTTTTACACTTTTTATACAGCCCCATAAAATCTTGTCCCACCCTTCTTCATCACAGCTACTGTCTCTGAAAGGAGCTTTAAGAAATGTTTCCAAGTCAAGAAATCAGTATGGAGGTTTTTCAATAAATTGAAATTAAAAATTCCCTATGACCCAGCAATCCCTCTACTAGGTATCTTCCCCAAAGAGCTGAAGTCCTCATACTACAGGGACACTTGCCTACCAATATTTATGGCAGCACGACTCATAGTAGCTGAAGTCTGGAAGTAGCCTGTGTACCCACCAACAGATGGCTGGATAAAGACAGTGTGGTATCTGTATGTTACAGAATACGACTCTTCTATAAAAATGGCAGATGTAAGACATTGGCAGGGACAAGGATGTACCTGGAAAACATAATGTGGAGTGAAATATGCCAGACACACAAGCTTAAATATCAGATGGCAACTCTCATTTGAATGAGGCAAAGTACAAACAAAGGGAATAACAAAGGATGGCTAGAGGGAGAAGGAGATAGAGCTGTTGGTAGGGAGGTAGTCCAGGGGGAAAGCATGAGGGGAGAGGAGGAGGGAAAGGGGAAATAAGTAGACTACAGATATGCCATGTACAGAAGCCTAATAACCTCAGTTAATGTAGCATCATACACCACGGCATGAGCTAAAATCAACAGTATAACAAGAAAGAAAAACGGGGTAGGGGAATTGGAGGCAGAGCAAGGGAGGAGGAAGGAAGGAGATTTTAAAAAAGGAAACAAGATGTGGTATATACCTGTAACCACTCCCCAAGACGTTTATGAACCACATGAATTGCAAACATGTACTAATAAAATTAACAATTAAAAAAAGAAATACTTCAAGTCATAAAGAACATTTTTGTTCTGTCACTTTGTATTTCAGATATAGCTACCTTAATCTACAAGAAAAAGGAGTCTGGTTGAAGACTATAAAATGAAAATATATTGCATATTTTAATATATTTTTTCATTTATATTATGGAATGCTAAAAAGTGAGCTTAACATTAGATTGACTTGGTTTATAGCCATAATCCTACCATTCACTGTATTTATAGCTATCTTACCGTTAGCCTAGTATAGATAACACAGTAGAGTATTATAACGATAGTACATTTAGTTTTTACTACAGATCTGTTGCATAGTTCCAATTATCATTATTTATTGGTTGAGGAAACTGAGATTTATAGAATTTCCCCTAATTCATAAAGTTAGATGGCAGAGAGGAAGTTAGAAATATATTTTGCTGATTTCCCAGCTTTTGTGCTTAAATTGTTTTATGTATCAATACATTCATTACAGTATTTTGTATGTGTATGTTATTTAATGTATTCCTGATGCTGAATCTTTTCTTAGTTTCTGCTAATCAATAACAATTAAGAAAAAAAGTAGTGTCACATAATATGTCTAAGCTCTTTACATTTATGTATCTTTTGTTTTAAATCACAAAAGTCACCAATAACACTGCCATTTATTTTAGGCCTAATTTTTCAAGCCCGGGGAAAATCCCATAAAAACATCCCTAAGAGAGTAACTTCCATTTCTTCATTGCCTCAGTTTGAAATCTGGCTTTGCTGTTTAACTCTGAGGCTTAGCCCTTTTAAAAGAGGTCCACAAGTAGAGTAATCAAGTGAATCAACATGCACTTGAATGAGTGCCTGTCACAGAATAAGCATATGTAAACATTAGCTCTTATATTAATAAAATTAATTTCATTAATGTCTGTGAAAGGTGCTTTATAATTTTTAGTAATTCATCTCATTAAATAAAAGTGAAATTCAACATTCTCAGGGGTACTTTCCCTATCACAGAGTCAAAACCAAATGAGTCAACATGGGCAATCTTCCATACAATCCTCTGGTGGAAGGAAAAGGTACCTTTATTTGCATTTCACTTGTAACCTGCACAGGTTATGAATTAGAGTTAAATGCATAACAAATCTTTAACTCTACCTACCACAACTATCTTAGGCTTTGTTTCATTTGTAGGTTTCCAAGGCTATAAAAATTAAAACTGAAACTCATCTGCTTGGGCAGATGCCCTCGGGGTGAAAAATAGCTTCATGCTCTACTTGCAAACTAGTTTCCTTAAATTAACCTTTAGACTTACTTGTAACTCTTTATGAACATGTTTTCTTTTGTTCTGTTTACTTTTATCAGTACATTTCCACAGTGTGTAATATTATACTCACTGCATGCCATTGCCACCCCCCCACATAACAATTCCAATTCCCTTCTTTCTCTCCCTCCATCTGTCCCCATTTTACTTTTCCTGCATCAGTTTCACTTCATCTTATAAAACCTTATAAAGTTAATTGTCACATATACAGACTGAAAACCAGTCTACTATGTCAAAGAACATATAAAACATGTATCTTGGTTGCTTTTCTCTCATTGCTGGAACAAAATACCCAATACCCCAAATGAAGGAGAAAAAAGCTTATTTAGCTCACTGTTTGTGAAGGTTTTCATCCATAATCAGCTAGCTCTAAGGCATTCCACAGGGTCAACACTTCAAGGCAGCAGCCAGCAAAAGCAGCCAAGCAAAAAAGCTGAACAAGCCCCTTCTCCCTTGCGTTGTACGCAGGCTACCCCCTATCAGGGTGTGTGTAGCACTCATACCACCTCTGTGCTCTACTCTTGCACAGGATGAGGATATTTACAAAGTAAAGATCCTGGCTTCCGGTTGAGTCTCTTAGTTAAATTTCTAACCTCAAGTTGAAACAATGTATCGATCATAATAACACGTAAGACAATTGTACTAAGTCAAGGTACACTTTGTCTACACTGAATTGCAATACCTTTTTTCTTTCCCTTTTTTCCTATTACTTGTCTTTTATGTCTATAAAGATAGGTAGACAGATACTTTTATCTAGAATTTTTATTATTTTTAGAGAAAGATCAGACTACGTACCCACACATCATAATGTTCTTCCAAATGTGTATCATTTGAGTGCCATTGTTACTTTTATTTTAAAATAGTTTCACTTTATGGCTAAAAATCAAAACTATAATAAACAGTAAAATTGTCCTCTTTTGACCTTTCCCTGACTCATTCTGAGAAACTGTTTCTGTAGCAAGGGTTCAAGAGTCATTTTTTCAAGTTATTTCATTGTAGAGTTTTTAAATTTATTATTATAAGTTAATATAATAACTAATACTGATTTGTCATTATATGTTAACTTTACACTAAGAAATGAGAAATTTGGCACATACACTACCTCATAATCTCTTGATTTTTGTTACTATTATAATGTTTCTAATATTTAAATTCTATCATGTTATAATTAAGTTTTTGAGTTTGTATAAGTTGATTTCAACTCAATCAAATTTTTTAAAAATTTAAATTATCATTATTATTCTCTGCAGAAATAACTAGTGTGCCCAGAAAAGCAAATAAAATTCTATCACAAAACCCTTTCCTCTTGAAAAATATCCAAGCATGAGCTAAAATATATTCTTTATTAATTTGTTTTCACTTCTCATTACTTCGTCCAAAGAATGCTGAAATTTCTGTTCTCTTTGTCTATGCCATCATTCTTTAGTTTCCCTTTTATTATTTTGCTAGCAATACTACTTACTTAGGAATATAAAGATACTAAATTCTCTGAGCTCTTACATGCCAAAAAATTATTCTCTTGATTCATTTAATAGAAATTTGGGAAAGAAGAAGAAACATATATTCAAAATTATTTCCTCAGGGAAACTTGAGAAGATATAACTCCAAGACTTCCAAGCTCAGAATGCTGCCAGTGTTGCTAAGCAAGTGGCTGAAATCTGTTACATTTCTCCTCCCTTTTGAGACCACTCAGTGACATTTCTCTGTGGAAGCTTCAAGTGTGTTCTCTTTATTTAGAGTGTTCTGAAAATGCAAAATAATGTCAAAAGAATATAGGTCTTTTAAAATTCACTTCCTTGGCATTCTGTGTGTTCCTCATATCAGGACTTCTGCCTTCACTCAGTTTGGGATAACTTTTCATATCAAATACTCCCAACTCTTATTACAGCATTCTGGTCTTTTGTTTTGTTTTGTTTTTTGTTTATTTGGTTTGGTACTGGGGATGGAACTCACAACCTCATGCTTGCCAGGCAGGCACTTACACCACTAAGCTAAATCCCCAGCCCAGCATTCTGTCTTTAGAATGCGTAATCACTAGATGTCTGTTTTGCATCCATCCTCTATTTCTCATTTTTTTCAATCTTTTTACCTTTTTATATTCAACTAACACTTATGTTATTGTTTTCTTAAAAGAAAAATTGGGAAATTATAAAAATGGAAGATTTTTAAATATTTTCATGCAAAGTAAAAACTATAAAACTGATTCTATATTTCATACATTTGCACAATTATTTCAAATTTCCTCCGAGATCAATAATTTGAACTTTTCATTATCTACATATTGTTTAAACAATCATTTTAAGATGGAATTCAAAAAGCCAACTATGTGACTCATAGTGACTCTATGTGACTCAACTATTTCACTCTTGACAAATCAGAGTCCTTCCCAACACTTTTAATTGTAGGTGAACAATGCCAAGAAAGGTAACACTAAGATAGGAGTTTTCTGATTCAAATACAGATAAAGTTAACAGAGAAAAATATAAATGAGGTAACGTGGCTCATGGAACAGCTCTTCTTCCTTTGGAATAGATCTGCATTGTCATGTCAAACAAAACATAAAGTATCACAAACACATGTGCACTCTTATGTGTGCTGTCAGATCTTCATTTTTCTTTCCTCGTATCCGTAACATGATAGAAACAACTTCAAATTCAACCTAACTATTTCTAAGTTTAAAAATACTTTATGAGTAGCACATTATTTGTGTCATATTTGAAAGTGAGTCTTGAGGTATACACAAAAGAAACTCACTGGAGAAATACAAGCCAACACTGAAATTGAGATGAAGAAATGATCTATTGAAATAGCACACTTACTTAACAATTACTGAAAAATCTACTGCATGTCAAGAGTACTATTAGATGTCTTTAAACTGTCTTTTAAATTTATAGATACAAAGAGTCTCATAGAACTTAATTCTAACTTAAACTCTATTTCATATTGTCAATTAATGCCTTGAAAAAAATGAGCCCATTACTGAATGCCTCTTAAATTAATCTAATTCTTACGATTTCCTAGATATTCTGTTAAAATTATTAATTAACTTTGCATTTGTTCTTTCTTCGATTAGCCCATCCTGATCTTGTGGCAATTTCACCATTAAAAATATTATAAATCCACCCTTGGCATTGTCTCAACTGATGAAATTTTACTTCAGCAATCAATGCTTTGTACAGATGTCTGACTACATTTTAAACATGGCCAATAGTCCAGCTGGTAATTTATTATTAATAATATCTTTCAAAGATAGTCTGATGCCTTGAACACATGGGTCTGCATTGTGATATTTGTTTCGATCTGTTGGGCCCCTATAAAAAATATCATAACTGTGGAGCTTGTAATCAATATAAATTTATTTCTCATAATTCATACAACTAGAAAGTTCAAGATCAAGGCACAAACAGATTCTATGTTGAGTGTGGGTTTGGTCCCTTCTCAGCATGTCCTCATATGGTAGGGAATAAAGGGTTTCATGGGCCTCTTTCATAAAGGATCTAATTCCATTCCAAAGAGCCCTGCCAAAAGAAATTACCTCCTAACAAACACCATCACCTTGAGGGACAGGATTATATGAATTTGGGGGGAAACCACAGCATATCACTAGGTCTAACTTTTTAACTGTAAAATTTATTTTGATCTTTTTCTAAATTCAATCTGAATTTGAATGAAATAGTCGAGCATTCATTTTAAAATTTAATCTGCTTTATTTACTATTTTCAATTTACTGATTATTAGCTATTTCTTAAAAACAGTAATCAGTTAGGAAAACTCATGTCTACAAAGTTTAAAATAAAAGTTAGCAAGAGTGAAAAAATCACTGAGGAATTCTAAGTTTCAAAATAGATTCAAATTGAAAGGGGAAAATCATATGAGTAAACTATGTGCATAAACTGTATTAGCATTAAGCTTTCTGTTAAGTATTCCATGAGTTTAACTTTCCTTTATGTCCTAGGATTGAATACATTTGAATTCTACAAAGAAGATTCCAATATAAGATTTTTTCCTAGAGCAACAGTGGACTTTGTCTAATTTCCAAGAATTTGGTTTAACATAAAATATAGAAATATCAGGATAGTAAGACATATTACAACAGGTTAACAGGTATCACTCTCAGGCCCTAAAATGATATTTATGCTGTATAGTCCCCTCCATGTTATAGGAGTCTTCTTACCATAGCAGGTGCTTTCCTAGTTCTTTCTGTTCTTGACAAGATAGTACCATGTCGTTTAGTCAAGTTACATAACTTGCCAGGAATTCCACCAGCCTATGAATTCCAAAACACATGTTGAAAGAAAGGATTAAAAGAATACATAATTTATTCTTATCAATATTGTCATTTATTAATACAATCATGTTTTCAATGAATTTTATCAATATTGCTATTATTAAATACAAATATATATTCATAAAAACAAAATTTTTACATACAATATAAATAAAAAGTTTTGGTCTATAATATATTACCATGGAAAGAAAGTTGATCATATGAACCTCTAGAAAATAATGATGGGTTCAAATATATTATTTACAGATATTAAGAGTGAGTTTTTAGATACACTATAATATCAAATTCAACTATCAATCTTGTTCTATTTCACAACCAACAGATATAAACATAAGGTATTTATTCTACTATGCAGTGTTATTTTCACTTTATTACTAATACATAAAGCATACCAGCTATAAATATGTAACTTAATTATGTGGCAATTCTGGACTTACATATTTCCTAAACAAAATAGTAAACAATCTTTTGCATAATAATCATTCATTTGCATTGAATATCTAAATTAATAGGCTAGAGGAAACTTGCAATCTAAAATTTTAATTACTAATATATCCTTATACTCGTTCTGATTTATCATAATTTATTCATTTAGAAATACTTAGGAATTAATCTCACAAAAGAAATAAAAGAGCTATATAAGGAAAATTATAATACCCTGAAAAAGAAAATCAGAGAGGACCTCAGAAAATGGAAAAACATCCCTTGTTCATGGATAAGAAAAACAAACATTTTGAAAATTCTCCCAGAATTACTATGCAGATTCAATGCCATCCCAATCAAAATACCACTAACATACCTCATAGATCTAGAGAAATCACTCCTAAAATTTATCTGAAACCAAAAGAGTCCTAGAATAGCACAGGCAATTCCAAGCAGCAAAGGCAAGGCAGGAGGCATCACAATCCCTGACTTGAAATTATACTACAAAACTACTTTCATAAAATCAACATGGTACTGGAATAAAAACAGACCTGAAGGTCAATGGAATAGATTGGAAGATACAGCCACAACCACAAACTCACTGAACCACCTTATCTCTGATAAAGGTGCCAAACATGCTCGCTGGAAGAATGACAGTCTCTTTAACAAATGGTGCTGGAAAAATTGGCTATCCATATGCAGAAGATTAAAACTAGACACATGCTTATCATCATGTACTAAACTAAAATCTAAATGGATCAAAGATCTAAATATTAAAACAGAAACACTAAATCTGTTGGAAGACAAAATAGGTAAAAATCTCAAAGATATAGGGGTAGGTAGAAAATTCATGAACAAGAATCAAACCACACAGGAAATACTTCCCAGAATCAATAACTGGGACCATATCTTATTAAAGAGTTTATGCATGTTGAAAGAGATTTCCAGCAGAGTGCAAAGAAAACCCATAAATTGGGAAAAAAAAATCTTAATGGACAATACCTCAGACAAAGGACTTCTGTCTAGAACTTATAAAGAATTTAAAAAATCAGACCCTCGAAATTCAAAGACCCAATCCAAAGACGGGCATCTGAAATGAATACACAGTTCTCAGATGAAGAAATACAAATGGCAAATAAATATATGAAAAACTGTTCATCATCATTAGTCATGAGAGAAATGCAAATTAAAACCACACTGAGATTCCATCTCACCCCAGAAAGAATGGCCAGGATAAAAAAAAAAACTACCAACAACAAGTGCTGGAGAGGCTGTGGGGAAAAAGGAACTCTTCTACACTGTTGGTGGGAGTGTAGACTTGTGCGATCACTGTGGAGGTCAGTCTGGAGATTCCTCAAAAATTGGGTTTGCAAGTCCCATTTGACCCAGCTATTCCACTTCTAGGCATATTCCCCGAAGAACTGAAAACATCATACCACAGTGATATGTGTGCACCCATGTTGATAGCAGCACAAGTTGTAATAGCCAGATCTTGGAAACAACATAAGTGCCCATCAACTGAGGAATAGATAGAAAAGTTGTGGCATTTTTATACAATGGAGTACTACTCAGCTATAATGAATGATCACATTGAGATATTTATAAATAAATGGACACAACTTGAGACCATACTCATAAGCAAAATAAACCAAACTCACATGTGAAAATACCATATAGTCTCCCTAGCATGAGAATTGGTAAGAGTATATAAGATTTTATGGTAATCATGATGTCCCATTTCATGGCTTTGAAGCCCTTCAATGTTTTCATTCATCAGTTGGAATGGTTTTATTCTGTTTTGTTTCACTTTATTATGTGTGATGGTATGACCAGCTGTTTTCAAGAAAACAAAACATTTCAAGAAAACAAAACAAAACAAATCAGCAGCCATTGCTGATTTAATATCATCTTGCTTAGAAGTCCTACCATGCTTCTACTCTGCTATTACCATCAGTTCTATCATGTTGTGTCTTATTGGCATTTTAATATATGTGATAGTATAAACAAAATTTTTTATTGAAAATGAGATATTATAGTAGCCATTGATCATTCTCCGTTATTTGGTTCAGAATGTCCTGTAATTCTTTCATTCTTTTGAATGGTTTTATACTATTCTGTTACATTTGATATTATTGTATTTGAAAATACACTCAACTATAGCAGAGAAAGAGATATTTTGATAACTACTGTTAATGTCTGGTTGTCTTATTGTGAAGTGCTGTGTTGCTTATGTTGTTCTGTTCTGATATGCTTTGTTCTGCCCTCTTTTGTTTTATTCTCTTTAAAAGAAAAAAAATTATTCATTTAGATTCATTTAGATAATTTAAATTGTACAAATAGCAGCAACTTTTTATACAAAAGATATAAAGATTTTTCATTTTGATATACTATAATTTTTACTTCACAATTTTACGTTTACTATTTTAGAATTTGATACAGTAGAAGTGGGATTATTTATGGAGACATTAATTTACTAATGAACTATCCAATCCCAAAACACTCTATCTGTGAAACTTTTTCTGACCTACATGCTGAAGTTGTCATTTCTCCACTATTTCCTTCACAATATTATTTCTACCAAGTCTCTTAAAAGAAAGTACATAGAGTTTATAACTTTCAAAAATAAAAGTCACAATCATAGCTTACAAAATTTGCAAAAGCCTCCAAATACAGCAACATCTGAGTCAGCATTACTACTAAGTGGGTTTTATAGTTCTGAAGTTAATAAATAATTTACTTTTATAGTTATTGTGCTATTGCTATGCACATGGTCCTAGAAATTTTGATACAAGGATGTTCCAAAGAATTTTGTAATTTTTACTATTTAGGGTATACAAGTATTAAACTTTCAATAAAATTCAAAAGAAATGAATAAATAATAATTAAATTATAATTATTGTGAATAATTAAAAATAAATCTGAAAAAACATCACAAAATTCTCTTTAATAAAGGTCTCATAGAGCAGTAGGATTAGTACACGTGACAGGGCTAAGAATCTGAAGCAGGTAGAATCTTTGAGAGATGAGCTATTGAATGGCTTGTTCATCCTGGGCACATTTTTCTGATAATAGGAAATACAATAAAAATTAGGCTTAGACCTAGCAGAGGGCTGCTGCTAAGGAACTGAGACACATCTTATTGCCTTCTTCTTGTAACAGAGTGACAAATGTGCAGATCTGAGTACCTTAGAACACAAAATCTGTTTCCCCATAAAGATACTTGCAAGAAGTAAAGGCAGGGAGGATATAGCTAAAAACATCTAAGCCAAAAAACTAAGAAATAGAACCATTAAATATTATATATCGCTAAGAACAAGCTAGAAAAAAGCTTCTCAATTCATCAGGTTCACTTGAGGAAATTACCAAAGGACTACACATGAGAAAGTGAAACAGCAGCACAAAATGACAAGCTTCAAGATGATGCAAGAGACACAATATAAGACTGATAGGCATCAATGAAGATGCAGAAGTCAATGCAAATGACATCAGTAAACCATTCATAGAAATAACAGCAGAAAATTTTCAAAGATGAGGAAAAAGTATGTTATGCAGATAAGTAAGGCATACAGAATGCCACACCGTAATAATCAAAATAAATCTATACCCAGACATATAATAATTAAGAGCCCAGACCTACAGCATAAAAACACAATACTAAAAGCTGTTAGAGAAAAGACACAATTCACAATTCAAGGAAAGCCCATTAGAATCATGGCAGACTTCTCAACACAAACCATCAAGTTAAGACAAGCTTAGAGTGAAATATTTCAAGCCATGAAAGAAAACAACTTTCAGCCTAGATGGTGTACCCTACAAAACTTTCTTTGAAATTTAATGGAGAATTAAGATACTTCCATGACAAAAAACAACTGAAGAAATTCATTTTTACAAAACCAACCCTGGAAAGAGTATTGAAGGACATAACTACATAGAGACAAAAATGACTAAAATTTCCAGAACAACAACAGAAAGAAACCACCAGACAGGGCAAGCAATTAAACAAGGGGGAAAAGCAGAAAACCAACTGCAGGAAAATGACATGACAAAGTTGAGTCAGTACATATCAGCAATATCTATCAATGTAAATGGCCTCAATTCACCTATTAAAAGAAATAGATTGACAGAATGGATTAAGAAACAGAATCCAACAATATGTTGTATACAAGAAACACATCTAATTCAAAAGGAAACTCATAGACTGAAAGTCAAAGAATGGAAAACAATATTCCTTGGGACAGGAATCCAGACAAACCCGGGGTAGCTATTCTATTTGTAGACAATGTGCACTTCAAAACAAAAATGATCAAAAGGGATAAAAAAAACTCACCACATACACATACTAGTCAGGGGCATAATTCAAGAAGTGCTAACAATCATAAACATATATGCACCACATACAGAAGCATTAAACTAAGTAAGACAAGTATTACTAAATATGAAAAGCCAAACAAGCAACAACACAATTGTAATAGGGGACCTTAATACCCCATTCTACAAAGAGATAGATCAACTAGACAAAAAGGCACCAAAGAAATAACAAAACTGAATCAAACCGGTGAGCAAATAGACTTAGTAGACTTTTACAGAGTGTTCCACCAAACCACATCAGAATACACATTCTTTTCAGCTGTGCATGGGTCATTCTCCAAAACAGAACACACTTAAGTAAATGTAAATGGATTGAAATTATCCCATGCATATCTGACATAGCACACTAAAAATGAAAATTAATGGTAAAAGAAATTGCAAAACCAGCATAAATACATGGAAATTAAATAACAATCTCCTGAACAATCAATGGGTTACAGGTGAAATTAAAGAAGAAATTAAGCAGTACTTACAATTCAATGAAAATACAGATACAACATACCAAAACCTGTGGGATGCAAAGAAAGTGGTCTTAAGAGGGAAATATATAGCAATAAATTGTCACATCAAGAAAACAGAACAAGCACAAATAAACAACTTAATGCTACATTTCAAGCTTCTAGAAAAAGAAGAGCAAGTAAAACCCAAAGCTCACAGAAGAGAGGAAATTATAAAGATGAGAGCAGACATTAATGCAATTCAGACTAAAAAAATTACAAACAATGAATCAAAGAGCTGGGTTTTTGATAAAATAAACAAAATTGATAAACCTCTAGCCAACCAAGAAAAAAAAGAAAAATCTCAAATTCCTGCAATAAGCACTGAAAAGAGAGAATTACTACAGATCCTATAGAAATCCAAAATATCATGAATATCTACTTTGAAAATCTTTACTCACATAGGGTGGAAAACACAGAGGAAATGGACAGATTGCTAGAAACATATAAACTGCAAAGCTCCATCAACAAGATATAAAATGTTGAATAATCCAATATCAGATACTGAAATTGACAATGTGATTAAAAATTACCAACAAAGAGAAGCCCAGGTCCTGATGGATTCATGGCTGAATTCTACAAGAAATTTAGAGACTTAATGCCAATACTCATCAAACTCATCAATGAAATGGAAAGGGAAGCAATCCTTAACTCATTCCTGGAGGCAAGTATTACTCTGATACCAAAACCAGAGAAAGACCCAACCAAAAAGGAGAACTATAGGCCAATCTCAGTAATGAACATTGATGCAAAGATTTTCAGTAAAATACTGGCAAATAGAATGCAGCAAATCATCAAGAAGATTATTCATCATGACCAAGTGGGATTTACCCCAGGAATGAATGGATGGTTTAACATATGCAAATCAATATATGTGATATACCACATCAACAGAGCCAAAGACAAAAATCACATGATCATCTCAATAGATGCAGAAAAAGCTTTTGATAAAGTCCAATACTTGCCCATGATAAAAACCATAACAGAAACTCAGAATAGATGGTATTTACCTCAATCTGATAAAGGTCATCTATGACAAACGAACAGCCAACATTATACTAAATGGAGAAAAAATTAAAATTTTCACTCTAAAATCAGGAACAAGACAAGGATGTCCACTATCACCACTCCTATTCAATATAGCTCTGGAAACACTAGCCAGGGCAATCAGAGAAGAGAGTGAAATAAAAGGAATAAGGATAAGAAAGGAAGGAGTTAAATTATCACTATTTGCAGATGACATGATACTCTACATAGAAGACCCCCAAAACTCCATTAAAAATTACTAGAGTTAATAAACAAATTCAGCAATGTAGCTGGATACAAAGTCAACACTAAAAAATCCTATACACTAACAACAAAATCACTGAGAGAGAAAATATGGAAATATTATCCTTCACAATAGCATCTAAAAAAATGAAACACTGAGGAATCAACCTAACCAAGAATGTAAAAGACTTACATGTTGAAAATTATGCTATGCTAAAAAAAGGAGATTGAAGAGGATATTAGAAAGTAGAAGGATATTCCTTGCTCTTGGCTAGCAAGAACCAACATTGTGAAAATGGCCATACTCCCAAAACTGTTACACAGATTTAATGCAATCCCAATCAAAATACCATTGACATACTTTACAGATTCACAAAAAACATTCCTGAAATTCATTTGGAAACAGAAGAAACCTAGAATAGCAAAGGCAATGCTGGGAAACAAAGATAAGGCAGGAGGTACCTCAATTCCTGACTTGAAATTATACTACAAAGAAGCTAACATGATAAAATCAGCAAGGTACTGCAAAGAAATAGACCTGAGAATCAATGGAACAGATTAGAAGCTGCAAGCACAACAAAAAGACACTGAGCCACCTTATATTTGACAAAGGGGATAAACATGTTCACTGGAAGAAGGATAGCCTCTTTAATAAATCGTGTTTGAAAAATTGGCTTTCCACATGCCAAAGACTGAAACTAGACCAATGTATATCACTATGCACTAAACTAAAGTCCAAATGTGTCAAAGACCTAAATATTAAAACAGAAACATTAAATCTACTGGAAGACAAGGTAGGGAGAAATCTTGGAGACATAGCAGTAGGCAAAGAGTTCATGAACAAAATGCAAACTGTATGGGAAGTACTTTAAAGAATCAACTACTGGTATCTCATCTTATTAAAAAGTTTTGCACCTCAAGAGAAATCACCAACAGAGTGAAAAGAAAACCCCCACAGAATGGGAAAGAATTTTAGCCAGCAACCCCTTAGACAAAGGACTTATATCCAGAACATACAAAGAATTGAAAAACATCAAGGCCCCCAAATTCAAAGACCTTCTCCAAAAATGGGCATCTGAGATGCATACACATTTCTTAAATTAAAGTATTCAAATGCAAAATAAATACATGAAGAAATGTTCACCATCATTGGTCATTTGAGAAATGCAAATTAAAACAACATTGAGATTTCATCTCACCCCTGAAAGAATAGCTGCCATCAAGAAATCAACTGATAACAAATGTTGGCAGGGCTGTCGGGGGAAAAAGGAACACTGCTTCACTGTTGGTGGGAGTGCAGACTGGTACAGCCACTGTGGAATCAGTATAGAGATTCCTCAAAAGATTAGGATTGGAAGTTCCATTTAATCCAGCTATTCCTCTCCTGGATATTTTCCCAGAAAAACTGAAAGGTCATGTCGCAGTGACATATGAGCATCCATGTTCATAGCAGCACAATTTGTAATATCTAAATCTTGGAAACAACCAAAATGTCCATCAATCACAGAGTGGATGAAAAAGACGTGGTATTTTTATACAGTGGAATATTACTCAGCTATTATAAAAGATGATCTTGAGGCTTTTATAGATAAATGGAGGCATCTTGAGACTATCCTCACAAGTGAAATAAATGAGACTCACATTTGTAAATATCATGTCACCTCTCCAGTATAAAAGATAATAATAAAAAACTGAAAGAGTAATTAGATCCAAAATGTATAATAGATATTGTAATAATGAAAGGGGAAAATAAGTATTCAAGAGTAAAGAACAACTTGTAGGTATAAACATAATTGTATGTATGTTTAAGTGTGCAAGGTAGATAACCATATTACTAAGGTTTTGCTAGTTCATCATGCAAAATGGTTTGTACTGTCATTGTTTGTTCATTTTTTATGCTCTGATTTTGTAACTTGAGCAACTACTTCTAAGATAACAATATGTAATATATCAACTAGAGATGATTTCTTAATGTTAGTTTTTTGAAATTGTCATTGTTTATTCATTTTTTATGTTTTGACTTTGTAATTTGAACAGCTACTTCTAAGATAACAATATGTAATATATGAATCAGAGATGATTTCTTAATGCCATTTTTTTGAAATTCTGTATCATTTTTACCCTTTTTCCTTTTTTTAAAATAAAAAAGAAACAAAGGTAAATGAAGCACTAGAAAAACAATGTAAGCATAACAGAACTGGATTGGATCAAAGCTGATCTCACTTCATCTGCATATGCCCTACAGTGGCAGTGTGAATGAAACCTCTCCAGTAGAAAAGGACTCTATTTAGAATCTCTACAATGTTATATGCACAACAAATGGCACTCTGTTAAAACAGGGCCCCAAGATGGCAATGCAGTGAAAGGAGCATGAGTTCCTGCCCTGCCTTCCTCCATTGCCCTTGGGTGGCCCTGCTGGCACGAGAAGCCTGAGATCTGACCCTCTCCCTCCACTGGTAGTACTCAGGGCTCAGAGACCTGAGGGAATGTCTGAAACACAATAGTATGCTGGCTAAGGTGCACACGATGGACAAAGGCAACTAGGGGTGTAGAAATGCTCCATGTAACATTACCAACACAAGCCAAGAGGTGATCTCTAACCCTTTTGTTTTATCCTACTCATTCTCTTCTGCTCTTTCGTCAATTATCACACTTAAATTTATGACACTTTTATGCAAGTAAACATTGTCTCTCCTTGTTCTTGTCCACTTCAAAACACCTAGGCCTTCTCTTCCAATTCTTGTCTCCTGTGTCCTACAATTACCCAAAATCTGGATGATTATCATGTGCCCCCGAACCTGCATAGGGTAAAATCACTCTACTAAGTGGAAAATCACTGCAGATGATGCAGATGAGTTCCTGACATAAGTAGGATTATACTATATTTCTGTAGACCTCTCTTCTACAGTTATAGATATTAGGCTAATAGTTACCACGGTTTGTCAGTAACTAGGCTATATTTGAGTCTTCTGTTAGGGACAACTGCACTAATTTAGCCAGGATGTCATAAATGCTATAACCAGTTGTTTTCCCATAAGACAACACTGTGATTATAAAGGGTCATAACCATCACCATAGTCCAGTATCAAAGTAATGGGACTGAAGTCAAATTGATAAAAAATTTTTAGTTTTAATATATTGGGAAGGTAGGTTCTTAGGATAGACATAAAGACCAAGAATCACCTACATCTAGAAGACATCCAGAGGAATAAGCACCTCATAGGAAAGCTTCCACACCAATAATAAGGCTACATAAATAATCTATGAGCGTCAACACAGAAAACAAAATAAAATAGAAAATGATAAGGAAAAAAAGTAAGATGCAATCTCAAATTCTCAGGCCACCCAGGACAAGTCCAGAGCACAAAGAGATAGAGGAAATCAATTGGAAGTCAGCAAATGAAACTCTCTGAAATGATAGCAGCAGAAGTGAAAACACAAATGGAAGAGGCCATAGAAAAAATAGTCTCTGAGGTGCAAAAAGAAATGACTATCAAAATAGAAGGCATTAAAGAGACACAGATAAGCAAACAGAGCAGCTCAGGGAAACAATGGAAACCAAGAATGTCAAACAGACAAGAAATGGAATCAGCAAAACAAATCCAAACAGAAATGCAGAATATTTGAAACTCCATTGAAAGTATAGGCAGCAGATTGAATGAAGGCAAGGATAGAATATCAGATTAAGACAACAGGAACTCAACTAGTGATCAAGAAAAGAAAGATATCTTAACAATCACAAGAAACAACAAAAAATTCAACTACAGGATGAAGCAAAGAACAACATAAGATTAATTGGAATCAGGAAAAAGCTAGAAACAGTACAAAATCATTTAAAAATTCTTCACAGAAATGCCAGAAAACTTCCCAAACAATGATAAAGAATTTGATGTACAAATAAATGAAGCATATAGAATTCTAAATAGCCATGACAAAAGTAAATCAACATCAAGGCTTTTATAATGATTGAAATTCAGCACAAGAACAGAATATTAAAAGCAGCTAGAGAAAAGAAACATATCATCTATAAAGGAAAACCCATCAGAATTACAGCAGACATCTCAATAAAAGCCATCAAGTTAAGAAAAGCTTGGAGTCAGGTATTTCAAGTGCTAAAGGAAAGCAAAATTCAACCCAGTCTAATGATGTACCCCACAAAATTATCTTTCAAAACTGATGCAGAAGTAAGATACTTCTATGACAAACAACAACTGAAGAAATTTATGACCAGCAAACCAGTTCTACAGAATGCTCTAAAGGACATATTAGAAAGAGATAATGAAGACCAGAAACACATGAACACCAATAGAAATAAGCCACCAGGCAAGGCTAGCAATTAATCAGAGCAAAAAGACAGAGAAAAAACAAAAGGAAAACAACATGAGAAGAAAAGCCAATACATATCAATTTCAACCATCAACGTAAATGGTCTCAACTCACCAGTTAAAAGAAACAGACTGGCAGAATGGATCAAGCAGCAAGCTTTAACAATGCTCTGCAATCACAAAACATATTTATCCCAAAAAGAAATTCATAGACTAAAAGTTAAAGGATGGAAAATAATTCTCCATGCCACAGGAACCCAGAAAAAAATCAGGGTAGTGATTCTATTCACAGATAATGCAAACTTTAAGTCACAACTGATCAAAAATGACAAAGAAGGTCACTACATACTTGCTAAGGAAAAACTCCAAGAAGAGATAACATTCATAAATATTTATGGATCACACACAGGTTCACCCAACTACATAAAGCAAATACTAACAGACATTTAAAAACACATACTCATTACCACAATTGTAGTGAGGGACCACAATACCTCACTATCACAAATATATAGATCAAATAGACAAAAAAATCAACAAAGGATATTAGAATTAAATCAAGCCTGTGAACAAATGGACTTCGTAGCTGTCGACAGAGTGTCCCACCTCAAAACATCAGAATAGACATTCTTCTTAGCTACACATGGGATGTCCAGCAAAATAGACCACATACTACCCACAGAACATATTTAAGTAAATGTAGAGGAAGAGAAATCATAGCAGGCATACTATGTGAACATAGAACAATAAAACTGGATAAAGGAATCACAAAAACTACATTAACACATGGAAATTGAACAGCACCCTTCTGAACAACCAATACGTCACTGAGGAAATTAAAGACAAAATGAAACAATGTATATAATTAAATGACAATGCCAATCCAACATACCAAAACTTATGAGATACAATGTAAGCAATCCTACAAGGCACATTCATAGCAATGAACTCACACATCAGAAAAATAGAATGAGCTCAAATAAACAACCTAATGTTGAACCTCAAACTTTCAGAAAAAGAACAAATCAAACCCAAAGCTTGAATGAAGGAGAAAATTTTAAAGAGCAGAAGTTAATGCAAGTGAGACAAAGAAAACAATACAAAGAAACAATGAATCAAAAAGTTGATTCTTTGAAAGAATAAAATTGATTAACCCTTAGCCAATCACATCAAAAAGACTAAAGGAAAACCATGAATTCAAGCAATTAAAAGTGAAAAAAGGAAGTCACAACGAATCCCATAGGAATGCAGGATATCATCAGTGCTGTCTTGGTTACTTTTCTCTCACTGTTGAGACAAAATACTTGCATAAGATTAGGGAAACGAAGGTATATTTAGCTTACAGTTTTTGGAGCGTCAGCCCATACTCAGCTGGCTCCAAGGCAGGGTGGCATAGTTAAGGGGCAACTGTTTACGGTGGCTTCAAGCAACAAGAGAAAAAAGGCTGAAAGGGAAAAATCATGTCTCCTTCCCTCCATTATATTGGTGCTGGCTACCTGCCCTTGGGTGGGTGTAGCACTCACACCACCAGTCACAGTGCTAGACAATGGACGAATCACAAACGCTAGCTTCAGCTGCCTCCCTGACCGCATGAGGCTGGGGTGGGAGGCACCCAAACATAAACCATAACACATATCTACCATAAGAACCTATATTCTAATAAGATGGGCAACACAGAAAAAATCAACAAAATTCTGAGACACAGTTGAATTGCTAAAACCAAATCAAGAAGTTATTAAAATTCTAATTAACCTGACATCACTCAATGAAACTAAAAATGTCATTAAAAATTTACCAATAAATAAAAGCTCAGTCCTTGACAAATTCACTGTAAAATTCTGCAAGAAATTTAGAGAAGAACTAATGCCACTAACGCTGACTGAAACTCTAAATTATTACCCTGATTCCACAACCAGAGAAGAACCCAACAAAAAAATAAACACCAATCTCTCTAATGAAACATAGATGTAAATATCCTTAATAAGATACTGGCAAACAGAATGCAGAAAATCATTGAAAATACACATCATCAGCAAGAAAGATTCATCCCAGGGATTTCGGGATGGTTCAACATATGCAAATCAATAAATGTAATACATCATATTAACAAAATCAAAGACAAAAATCACATGATCATCTCAATAGATGCAGAAAAAGCATCTGACAAAGTCCAACACCCACTTATGATAAAAACCCTACAGAAAATCAGAGTAGGTGGTGTTCACCCATATATGACAAAGCAACACCTGACATCATATTAAATGGTCAAAAACTGAAAGCTTTCACTCTAAAATCAAGAACAAGAGAAGGATGTCCATTATCACCACTCCTATTCAATATAGTTCTGGAAAACAGTGGCCAGAGCAATTAAAAGAAAATAGAAAAGAAATGAAGATAAGAAATGGAGAAGTTAAATTATCATTATTTGCAAATAGCATAATATTCTACATAGAAGACCCAAAAATTCCACAGAAAACTACAAATTTAATGTCCAAATTCAGTAGTGTAGCAGGATACAAACTCAGCAGTCAAAAGTCAATAGCATTCCTGTACACAAACGACAAACTCACAAAGAGAGAAATTAGGGAAAGCACACCCTTTACGATAGCATCCCAAAAAAAACGAAATACTTAGGAATCAATCTAACAAAGAATGTAAAAGTTTTGCACAGTGAAAATTACAGTACCCTAAAAAAAGGAGATCAAGGAAAATATTAGAAAATGGAAAGATATCCCTTGCTCATGGATAGGAAGAAACAACATAGTGAAAATGGCCAAAGTTCCAAAACTGTTAAACAGATTTAAAGCAATCCCAATCAGAATACCATTAACAAACCTCACAGATCTAGAGAAAACATTCCTAAAATTCACTTGGAAGCAAAAGAGACTTATATAGCAAAGGTAATCCTGGGTAACAAAGGCAAGGCAGGAAGCATCACCATCTGTGACTTGAAATTATACTACAAAGCTACTTTAATAAAATTATCATGGTATTGGCCAAAACACAGACCTGAAGATCAGTGGAACAGAATAGAAGAGGCAGACACAATTGCAAACATATTCAGTCACCTTTTCTTTGAAAAAGGGGCCAACCATGTTCACTGGAAGAAAGATAGTCTCTTTAATAAAGGGTACTGGAAAAACTAGCTTTCCACAGGCCAAAAATTAAAACTAGACCCACTTCTATTTCCAGGCACTAAATTAAAGTCAAAATGGATCAAAGATCTAAATATTAAAACAGAATCACTTGCTGGAGGTTTAGTTCAGCAGTATAAGCACCTGCCTGGCAAGCACAAAGTCATGAGTTTGACCAAAAATTAATTAATTAAATTAAACAGAAACACTGGATCTACTGGAAGAGTTAGCAGGTAGAAATACTGAAGATACAGGGATAGGCAGAGAGTTCATGAACAAAACCCAGTCTGCTCAGGAAGTACTTCAAAGAATCAACAAGTAGAATCTCATCTTATTAAAAAGTTTGTGCACCTCAAAAGAAATCACCAACAGAGTGAAAAGATAGAGTGGGAAAAATTATATCCAATTGTCCCACAGACAAAGGACTTCTATCTAGAACAAATAAAGAATTAAAGAAAATCAGAACCCCCAAAATTCAAAGACCCAATCCAAAAATTGGTATCTGAGATGAATATGCACTTCTCGGATAAAGAAATACAAATGGCAAAGAAATACATGAAAAAGTTTTCATCATTTTTCATTCTAAAGATGCAAATTAAAACAACATTGAGATGCCATCTCAACCCAGAAATAATAGCTATCATCAAAAACTCCACCAATAATAAAGCTAGAAGGGAAAAAAGAACCCTTCTTCACTGTTGGTGGGAGTGCAGACTGGTGCAACCACTGTGGAAATCAGTGTGGAGATTCCTCAAAAAACTAGGATTAAAGGTCTCATTCAACTTAGATTTTCCCTTTCTGAGTATCTCTCCAGAAGAATTAAAAACATCATACCAAAGTAATATATATGCACTCATGTTTATGACAGCACAATTTTTAATAGCTAAATCTTAGGGCCTGGGATTTAGCTCAGTGGCATAAGTGCCTGCCTGGCAAGCACAAGGTTGTGAATTCAATCCTCAGTACCAAAAAAAAAAAAGCTAAATATTGAAAATAACCCAAATATCCATCAACTAAAGAAAGGATAAAAAAAGATGTGGGGTATTTATATATATATATATACACACACATACACACACAATTCAGCCATAAAGAAGGATAAACTGATAAACTGGAGACTTTTATAGATAAATAGATGTAACTCAAGACCATACTTATAAGTGAAATAAATCAAACCCATATGTGTAAACATTATATTGCCTCACTAGTAAGAGAAACTGAATGAGTAAATAAGATCCAAAAATATAAAATAGATACTATGAATTAGGAAGAAACTGTTCAAAAGAAAAGACAAACTATGATGAGGGAGAGGGGAAAGAAAGAAAGGGAGAAAAGAAGTAGATGTATACACAAGATAATTAAGCTAGTTATACAGCTAGTTTCTCAATTCATTGAAAATAAAGGTTTTTGCTAATATTGTTTGCACAAGATATCATGGCTATGTCTTGTACTGTACCGACTACAAGACAAAAATACACAATGTGTTAATTATTGTAACTGTCCTATTAACCTGTTTGAAACGGTTTGTTTTTATCTTTTTTCTCTTTAACATAAAAATATAGTTCATGATCAAATACTAAGATTAAAAATTAACAGAACAGACTGACAAATAATAAAGACATTAGAATTAGCAAGCAATGACTTTAACACACTTATGGATATGTTTAAGAAGATAAAGGCTAAAAAATGGAAAAAGAATCAGTAGAAGCATATAGAATTTTTTCAGAGACATAAACCCTTTAAGAAAGAATTCTAAAACTGAAAAATAAAAGATATCAGATTGAAAAAATCAACAGATTGAGTTTTATAGCAATTGAAACAGATGAAGAAAATATTAGTAAATTGAAATTTTACAGCAAAAAGTATCTGAATTTATATATGAAGAAAAAGAAGGTTGCACCTTACTGAGGCATTCTGAAGATATATGAGGCATGGTGAGAATATCTAATATAAATATCATAGAATTTCAGAAAGATGGAACAAAAGAAATAGATCAAGGAATAACTGCAATGATTACTTTCAAATAGATGAAAGATATCAACACAGAGATTTAATGCTTTGCAAACCTCATACAAGTATCTTAAAAAGAAAGCAATACTTTAGACATGCTGTTATGGTTGATACATTGTGTCAGTTTGAGAAGTCTAAAAGGTTACCAAAGTGATTCACCAGGGATCCAGGTCCTTGTTTTGTAAATATTCTGGTCCTGTGCAAGAGGGCATGGAGATTTGATGATTGCTTCATCTACCCTGGGTAGAGCAGGGCAGCCTGCTCACAATATAGGAGGGTAAAAGAGGCCTGCTCTTCCTCTCCTTTGCTCTTGCTGCATTTGCTGTCTTCAGCTGCCCTGAACTGTTGCCCTGCACTGTGCCTCCATACCTTGGAGACAGCTGATTATGGACTGAAACTTCCACAAACTGTGAGCCAAATAAACCTTTCCTTCCTTCATTTGAGGTGTTAGGTATTTTGTCCCAACTACAAGAGAAAAGTAACCAAGACCCACACCAACAGCAAAAACTAAAAGGCAAAAAAGGCAGTTTCTGTGAAAGAAATGACAATATACCTAACAATTTGTTTCTCAGTGGAAATGACAGAAAAAAATGGAATGACATCATTGAAGTGATATCATTCTACCAATCTAAAAACCCAAACAAGGCAAATCCCTCAAAAATGATAAAATGAAGGTATTTTTAGATAATCCAAACTTATAATAATTTACCACAACAGAAGTGGAGCAGAAGAAACACCAAATGGAGTTTTTTGGACTGAAGAAAAACTGTTGCTGATGGAAACATGAAAATTCAGGAAGAAATGAACCACAACAGAAAGTATAATTGTGTGGGTACTTATAAGTAAAAATTGAGAGTATAAAACAAGAATATTCAACTTTGTAATATGTAATACCTAATATGTATTAATATGTAAATTAAAAATATAATAATTAAACAGAAATAGCAAAATGGAGCTACAATATTCTAAATTAGCATTATTGAGAAAGTGGTAAAATTAATTGCTTTTAAGAGCTCCAGTGGCACGATCAGTTAGTGTGCAGTACTTATATAAAATTAATTATTTTAGTGTGCTGCGAAAATAAAAGAAGCACTAAAATAACAGTAAAATAATGAATAACTACACTGCAACAGATGTAGATGAAATAGAATAAAATATTTGACTAATCAAAAAAGAAATTGAGAAAATATACTAAAAACAAATGAGAAACCAGGCGTGGTGGTGCATACCTGTAATCCCCGCACTCAGGAGACTGAGGCAGGAGGACCCTTGCAAGTTTGAGACCAGCCTGGGCAACAAAGTGAGCTCAAGGCCAATTTGAACTGCACAGCAAAACCTTGTCTCAGAAAGTCAAAAACCAAAATAAAATAAAATAAAATAAAATAAAAGCAAATGAGAAATAGAACACAAAAAACATTATGTGTATACATGTATATATAAATTAATTATAAATTGATTGATACTACAATTAATTATAAAGCTATTAGACTAGGGTTTTTTTTAATCAAACATGTTTACTCTTGATTTTAGAATTTGTACTCTACCAGAGTTCAGGTTATTTCGATAGATAGTTGTTAGTAACAACAGCACAATTAATGTCCTTCATATTTGCTAAAAACTATTCAAAGTATTTGACATGTTGATTCTTTTAGTATTCACAATAAAATATTGTAGGATATACTATCATGATCTCCATTTTACTAAAGTACAGTTTAAATACCTTTTGGAAAGTCAATGGCAAAACAAGACCATTCAAGCACTGACTCTAAAGACGACACTCATAAACACAGTATGATACAATAGACTGTTTACAATGAAGGCCTTTCATTTCTTTCCCTTTATAATTTTAATAATTTTTTATCTAAATCCTTAGTTTCTAAGAACAATGAACTGTTAGTACATGTTATGCAAAACACAGCAAAAACATTCTAAAGGCTACTTTCATGGTACATTATAAGTATACTTATAGTAGCACTTAAAATTGTTAGAATGATAAGTTCTATGTTATGTGTTTTCTGTCACAATTAAAGTACATATATTTCAAGTTGAAAAAATTTAAAAAAAAAACTTATCAAAGGCTGGTGACAGAAGCAAGCTTAAAATAAAAAATGTAGAAATTTGGAAAAATCTAACAATCTAAAAAATTAAAACTTTTTGAGTATTTATAGTCATGTTAATCTTATTTTTATTTTAGAATCTCAATAATTAATTGATGAATTTAGCAGAAAATAAATTGACAGAAACTAGAGAAAAGTTTTGAATAAACTGTCATGTGCAGTACTGTAACCTGTAGGAACAGAAAATAATTTTTTAAAAAGTCTATAAATGAATGGCATAAGAATATCAAGGATTATGAAGGGTCTGAGATTTTACCTCACTTAAATTTACCTCACTTAAATTACCTCACTAGGGTGGAGGATTTAGCTCAGTGATATAAATGCCTGAGGCAAGCATGAGGTCACGAGTTCGATCCCCAGTACCAAAAAAAAAAAATCAGATTTCCAAGTTCTACCACAGTGTCACATATGGTAGTAGAAGACACAAGATCTTGTGTCAGAGATCATTGAAATTATTACCCATGGCATAACAAACAGCATGAGCAACAGCATACTTACATTAGTCCTCCTTATTCTCAAGTAATAATGAAGGAAAAATAGAGTAAAATGGGAACCTGCACAGTGAAAATCTATGCACAACAGAGAATGGCTTTGTTATGGGAGAAAAAACATGAGCCAGAGGGACCCAAATTTTTTATAATGGATAATAAACACATCCTCTGCTTGGGCGAGAGACATTATCTTCAAAAAGTGTTTGTTTTATTATCAGTAATAAAAGGTGAGTCCTGAACAAAATGTACAGAAGCACAAAATATTCATAAGAAATTGTGTCTTAATAATAAAAGTTAAGAAGATTGTCATGGTTTGTACCTAGACATCCCCTCAAAGCCCCTCCTGGTAGACTGGTTACACCCTAAGGGACAGGAAGAGAATGACCTCCTGTCTCCACTTTGCTTTGGCTGTGTGCTGCCACTGAACTGTGCCCTCTGCCAGTGCCACTGCCTTGGAGCAAGCTGCTTTTGTACTGAAACTGTGAGTTAAACAGACCTCCCCCCTTAATTTTGGGTATTATGTATTTTATCTCTCCAACAAGAGAAACGTAACTAAGATAAAGATGTTTACACAGAAAACAAACTTTGGGGGGATGTTTACATAGAAAATAAATCTCTGAAAAACAAGCTTGAATAAAAATTTGAAACCTGAAAAATTTCTAAACATATAAATATATATTTCTAAAAATATAAATATAAATGTCTAAAAATATAAATTAGTCCCATAAATATGATTTAATAAAACAAAAAAGTTCAGGTATCAGTAATTCAGGGGATTAGATTTCAAAGTATTTACATAATTATAACCCCTTTAACTTGCCAAGTATATTGTACTCGTTTGTTTTCTTTTGTTTTCATTGCTACAGCTATTAGTCTCACCTTAAAACCATATTGCACATTGAAATGGTCCTAAACCAAAATCTAGTTTATTACGTCCACTAAACTGAAATCTAAAACAATAACTCTCATCTACTGATCTTTTTTAAAATTTTATTTAAAGAGAAAAAAAAAGCAAAACAGAAAAAAGGGTAGAAATACAGAATTTCAAAAAAAGTAAGAACTCACTAGTTGATAAATTACATATTGTCCTCTTAGAAATAGTTGTTCATGTTACAAAATTAAAGCATACAAAGTGGACATTCAAACAGTGAGGCTGCAAACAGTTCTGTTCAACTATCCAACAAAAACTTAGTAATACGGTTATCAATCCTACACACTTAAACATATATGCAGTTATATCCTTTAGAGCACTTTCTTTTCTTCCTTTTGCTTTTTAAGTCCATTATCTGTTTAGTTATATCATGTTTCAGTTCGCTCAGTACCTTACTGATCTGTTTTGTTGTTATTATTTCCTTTTTAATCACCTTATATAATTCTGTTGTTTTGTTTTTGAGTTTCTCCTCATCCATGCCCCATGGATCAGCTTTGGTGGAGTTGGGAGTTCATCTACTGATCTTGATAGTTTACCCTATGTCATTTACACAGAACATTTTCTACTTTAGAAAATGTATCATTTTATACTAGCTATCTGGTTCATTCTAAGTCTTCAATTGTCTTTTTGAATATTTCATTTCTTGACTTGAATTTGTGTACTTTCTCTATTCTGATTACCTTTACCCTTCAATGAATACATCCCTAGCATTCATTTTTACCAGTGTTACATTTGTTCTTCCTAGAAATTTTTATTTTTACTATTTCTCTACTATTTAACATATTCATTCTTTCTTCTAGTCTCCTAAACAAGTGGAATGTAGACATAATAACTGTGTGGTTTCCCTGTCTACTATTCTATTATCACATGTAATTTTGACAGAACCCTAAGACATAAACATTATTTTGGTATCAACATATTACCTGATAATCAGAAGGTCCAGGAGTAGTAAAAGCTTTTTTGTGAACCAGGACCAAAGTTCGAGAAACAGAAGAACCAAATGCACTTTTCTTTTGTTTCTTCAAGCAGGTATTTCTAATATTGGCAACTGTATTATTGTTTAGGATATCATAAAACCCAGGACCTAAAATATAAGAATATTTACAAAAGAATGAATATGATTTTCATTTTTTCAACTGAATAATTTGTTTCTAGAAAGAGCTCTCCAATATTTGCAATGCAAAATGAGATAGGCACTTTAAAAGCTCAAATTGTTACAATGCTAAAAAGTATTCTTACTACAGAACCTAGAAATTCTATTCCCAGGCATTTTTCTGAAAAGAAAATAAAACAACATAAATGTGCATTCCTAATGAACAGGTAAACAAAAATGTGCTATAACAATAGAATATGGCTCAGCAATAAAAGTAAAAATAAATTTAATGTGAATGAATTTTGAAAACATGTTACCAAGTAAAAGGAAATCCTGAATAATGTATGAGTACATTTATATGACATTTTAGTAAAAGGTAAACTCAGAGTTAGAACCAGTTGCCTAGGCTAGGAGTAGAGATAGAAATTAACTGCAGAGGTATAGGAGGGAACTTTTCAGGGTTGATGATTGCAACAGTGATGGCCAGTGTGGAGGAAAGTTACAGCGTGACGCCCTGCTGTGACTCAGCCACTGTGTTGTGCTCTATCAGCTTGCGGACATGCTGAGAAAATTAGTTGCTAAGAAGGAACATCCTGAGAACCATAAAAATTAAACTTTTCAGTGGTAACAATGGAATGGTCTAAACTGGTCTGTGCTGGACCCATGAGCTATAAAAATAAGTTTAGTCTCCAGTCATAATTCCAGAAAAGTAACCTAAATTACTGATTTAAGCTTCCTCTTTTTGGGCCACATGTGGTGGCACACACTGATAATCCTAGCACTGAGGAGGCTGAGGCAGGAGCATGGCTATGAGTTCAAGGCAAGGCTGGGCTACACAGTGAGACCCTGTCTAAAAAAAAATTATAAATAAATAAATAAATAAATAAATAAATAAATAAATAAATTTCCACTTCTTGCCTTTTAAAGAACCCTCTATTCCTCTACTTAATGAAAAACATTCTGGTCTCTATTAGAATCTATGCTCCCGATCCATGCCATGTTGGAACTTAGGGCGCTGAGCCAACCAGTAACCAGCCTGCCACCCTGGTAAGTGACTGTGGTCTGGCAAGCCGCAGCCACCCCAGGGAGGGGAACCCAGAAGCAACAGCATTTCCTGAGATCTGCGCCATGTTGGAACTTAGGGCGCTGAGCCAACCAGCAACCAGCCTGCCGCCTACTGGGGCGCAGGCTTAGAATCAAACATACAATATCCCCAACCCCCACCCTGCTAACAATTGGGATCCAGGGATCTGGGTATCTCTTGGGAGGTGACCATATGTGGTACAGCAAGTCGGGGGAGTTTCCTTCTACTGCCTCTGAAGGCAGATATTTTTATCTCCGTTCTGCTTTGTCCTGATTAATGGTGTTGCTCTATTCAATATTCTGTTTTGATGTGTTCTATAATGTTGTGTATTTCTTTTGATTTTGCTGTACCTAATAGAAGAACAACTATTGAGAAGATAACGAGATATACTATGTTGCCTATTATTTTTGTCCTGCTGTGATATGTTTTGTACCAATTTCACTATATTGTCTCAATTGGCTTTATTCCATCCTGTTTTGTTGTATATTACTACCTCCAAGTTAATAAAAATTAAATAAAAATAAAACAATAGAACATGAGAAAACAAGGTAACAAAATACCTCCAAAAACTCCCAACTCCATCAAAGCTGATCCATGTGACATGGATGAGGAAAAACTCAAAAACAAAACAACAGAATTATATAAG
>PVJX010018637.1:0-36172 GCA_004027295.1 Dolichotis patagonum
GGCTCCCAGTGGGGAATCCTTGAATGACACCGGGAGGTGCTCACACCCACGCTGCTGGGCCCCTCACCAGCACCCCAAGGTGCTGACCTAGGAGATCTGAGTGGGCACCGAGGCCTTAGAGGTTCCCGTGTGAGCCGTGGGCGTAGCTGCTGACTCCCATAGCCAAAGGCTCGGCCCTACCGTGACCTTCAGCCCTGGTGGACAGCGTGGCTGTGAAATTCCAGGGAAAGCGATCTGCAGCCCTTGTCTGAGAGAGTACGCATGACGGTTAGAAGTCCTCATGCTGACCGATTGATTGCTGACTCGGTTAACAGATGCTTCCTCACCACCCGCTGTGTGTCAGCAACTCTCCTAGAGCAGAGAAGGAGGCGAGGGACCAGCCTGGCTCTGGGGGAGCTCACAGGCAGGGCAGGTGAGGAGGAGAGACCCGGAAGAGCACCAGAGGGGGTGGCAGGTGACCACAGTCAGAAAACCCAGGTGGCCCAGCCCCTAACTCCAGGAGGAAGGGACTTGAGCCAGGCAGGGAAAGGGACCTGCGGAAATCCGATCAGAAGCCCGTGGTACCCGGCCAACCTTCTCAACCAGACCCGATTAGGAGTCACCAGTATTAGCTCACAGTTAATCCTAAATGCTCTACAGAAATTAACCTATTTCTTTACACCGTCCTCTGGGGAGATGCTACCATGCTCCCCACTTGCAGATGCGGAAACCGAGGCAAATAGAGCCTAAGTGCTGGTGGCAGAAGTCACACAGCTACTACGTAGTTGAGCTGGGACTTGAACCCTGAGGTCCAGGGGGAGTGGCTTCAATCAGCTGCTCTGAGAAATGAGGGAGACCTTGGAAATATGCCTGGAAAGGAAGGAGAATTACGTGAAGGTTTCTCCTTGGGGTCCCGGGGCTCCCCTGAGCTTCTCCATCCCCTTCATGAGCAAGTTAATGCTCTCGTCTTACAATCCACTCATCTTGGGTCTTTCCCTAACCAAGTCATCACCCTCCACTTGGCTCAGGTGAAGCAGTGTCGGGAAAGCTTGCTTTCTCCATACTAGTTACACTGAATCGTTTCCCTCCTGTTTTGGAGAGGCACAGTAAGTGTGTTGTCTGTTTGCTTGCTTGCTTGCTTGCTTCTAGGTTTTGTTGGCTCTGGTGTCTGGTCCAGATTCCTGGGCAGGAGGTTGGGCCAGGGGTTGCTGGCACATGCGACTTAATAAAGAGGAGAGTCAGAGACCTCTCCCCACCTGGGGGCTCCTTGCTTCTGCCTCTGGCTCTGTCATCACCCTGCTGGCAGAGGCATTAATGACAGCACTCTCTCTGCAGAGCAGCACATCTGTATCTTGCGGTCCTCCATAGCCAGACCTGCTTTTCCTGCTCAAACCCTTCTCCTCCCCCACCCTCCCCAGTCCACTCAGCCTTCCCCCACCCACCCCGTCATGGTCCACCTTCTCTTCCCTTCCCCTCAGCCATCCTTTGTCTGCAGCCAGAGCAGATACCATCTGATCCCATTGACACCTGCTTGAAACTCTTGGTAGCCTCCTGTGAGACAAATAAATCCCCACAGCCACCAGGTGGCCAGGAGACTCCGACTCAACCTCCCCTGATTGCAGACGCAGGCCTCAGTCTGGCTCCCCACCCTCTTCCTGTAGCACCCACCCTGGGAGAGTCCTGTCGTCTCTGACTCCTTCCTCTGCCAGCTCCTGAGAGTTCAGGTCCACCCTGTCTTGCACTGTCACAGCTGTCCCTTCACCCAGATGCCCCCGTCCCCCTGTAACAGAGAACTTGCAGGGCTCCCTGTTACCGAGTCCTGCCAGTGGGTTTATGCGCAGGGAAAACCTGATCTTCCCCCATCTCCCTCGCCAGCCTCTCTTTGAATGCCAGCATCAGTTTCTCTCTGAGTCTGTCTGGTGGTCTCAGTGGTACAAGCCAAGAATTGCTCTAGGTGCTTGGATGAGCTTCTGAGTGTCATTCTCACAATGTCCCTTGAGGCGCCCAAGTGCGGCAGCTCCTCCTCCTGGGTCATGCTGCCCAGGATTGTGAACATTTGTAGCAGGCATGGAAGTCTCAGTGGTCCCACATGTGGCCCAGCCCACTGAGGAAGAACCCTGGGATGACAGCCTCTGCGGGGAAGAGGTTCCCCCTACTGAACAGATGGGGGGTAGGGGTGTACAGGGGGAACAGACTCCCATTGCCAAAGTGCTGCTAACAGAAGGGCCACCCTAGGGTAGACACTCTGTCTCTTGGAGACAGCCGTGCCCTCATGCACTGAGCCCTCCATGGGGAGCCCTCCCTGCAGAAGCAAGTCTGGCTCCAATGCCAGGATGCAGGGTTGGGGTCTGGTGGCCCAGGCTGCCCTCTTGCAGCCCACATGGGCTCTCCCTGCCTGGGGAGCTGGAAGGAGCCAGGATTCACCTTCACCTGCCTCTCACGGTCTTGACAAGCCGGCACCAGCATCAAGCACCCCAGTTTCCGGGCACTCACAGAGAGGAAGCAGATTTGATCCCAGGTTTGGGCATCTGACCCCTCTGGTGTGGGACATTCATGCCTTAGGACAGAGGGCTGGGATGGGGGCCCTGTGTGTCCTGAGACAGTGGTGGAGTTTCTCCACGCTGGGCTGGTGTGCAGATGTGAACAGACATTGAAATCCTGCCGGCTGAGCTGATTTACCCACAGTAAAACTCAGAACACTCTTACCAAAGGACCAAGTGCCACTGTCCTAGATGCACACCAGAGGAGAGAGAGACAGCAACGCCTTCTCCATTTGTAACCGTGGGCGGGGCTCAGGCTGCTGTCCCAGCTTCTACCGTGCACCTCCTGACCGTGGCCGTGGCCACAGCACCTCCTCTAATCCACAAACCACACTTCATAGGCATGGACGGTAGGGAGCAGAGCCTGTGCAGGTCTGGGTGCCCTCCAGGGGTGCACAGCTGCTGCTGTCCATGCCCTGTGGCCAAGGAGGGACCTCTGCGTGCCCTAAGCCCAGCACCCATGTGTTGAGGGTGTTGAGTGGTGCTGCCCCGTGGACACATGGAGGAAGGGGTCTCGAGGCCTGAGCCTTGTGCTTGTGATGCCACACATGGCTGCTAACTGCTGAATTCAGGAGGCAGAGGTGGCCCTGCAGAGGAAGAAGAGGATGAGGAAGAGCCACTGTCATTGCCACAAGTCACAAGAAAAAGGTGCACAGTAGGAGATTAACTGTGACTAATAATAAACAGGACAGTTTACCAGTATGGTATAATAACTCACCAATTACTTCTAGAATTTTCCATTTAATATTTTCAGACCACTTTTGACCTTGGTAACTGGGCATTGGGGGACACTCAAAGCGTTCCCAGGAAAGCTAACATGGGGCATAGAGCCCAGCAGGTCAGACCCTCCCCATGCCCAGACCTCAGGCACTGACCACAGGAAGCTGAGGACACACAGGGAACCAGAGCTGCACTCGCCTGGCTGGTCCAAATTAAGTAGGCGCTGCTTGTGTTTTGACTTGAAATCTGTCTGATGGCTGTAAATCAAAAAGGTTGAAGAATGTGGAAGGGAGAGGAGGGGCAGTCCTTGACAGGGCTGTCCCCCACACACACATCTGATGGACTGTCCAGGTGCCTGGTGCCACTCTGTCTATTTCCACGTGTAATGAAGTTCTCCATTAGCTAAGGAGAGAGACAAGCAGGGCTCTGGGACCCAGAGACCTCTCAGGGCCTCTGCATCGGCTGATGCTACTCAGAACGCAGAGCAGTGGATTTTGCCCCAGAAGGCACATTTAGAGCTGCAGAAGTTTTGCATTGCCTGATGGGCTGGTGATATGAGGAACAGAGACCCTGACAACATATCGATAGCCCCAGAAATGTTAACCGAATTCCACTTAGAATAATGAGGGTACTGCTGTAGTCTACAGTCATTTCTTAGACTGGACTCTGGGGTTTAATGTTACTTAAAAAAATAATTCAGGCCCTATTGTAATTGCTGCAGGTTTAACATGGTATTTTGTACAGAATAATACACTAGCAGTTAAGTGTAAGCCACGTTAAAGACCGATGGACATTTACTGTTATTTCCTTCTTAGAAGGTTGGCCTGGTAAGAAAGTGTCGCTATTACAGGTGATTTCCGATAATTTACTGAGATCAAAGACCCCAGATCATTGGGCTAAGGATCTCTGTCAATCAGATTGCCAGGCTCTTTACAGACACAGTCACATGCCACATCACGACACATACATGGCTGCAGGACCTTCGAATTGTAATGGAGCAGAAAATTTTCCACACACTGTAGCTGTCATAAAGTCACAGCATGACAAAGTGCTCACATGTTTGTAGTGAGGCTGGGGACCGCAGGCCGACTTCACTGCCAGTCCTATGAAAGTCTGCACTCATACCGTTATGTACAGACCATGGTACAGACCATGGTACAGAGCCTGACTGTGTTACTGGTCCTGTGTCCACTGTATTATACTGTGTCGTTGTTTTAGAAGGACCTCCTTATCAAAAAGAAAAGGCCGGCTATGAAACAGCGGCCTCACCCACTGTGCTCTCCCTGGATCACCCTGGGACTCCTCATACCATCTGGGTCTGTGTGGGACACTCTGTGACATTCAGATGATGACAAAAGCACCTAGCAGCACAATTCCCAGACTGTCTGCAGACTGTCACAATTCCCAGCCCTGTCACCAGGTGACTGCTGGCTGTATTTACTGTGTTACTGTTCAGAAAATGTGTCTGCAAATCAGATGTGCCTGTTTTTGCTGAGAACAGAGACCAGCCAGGAGGCCTGGGGGCGGGGAAGGTCCGGGACGGGTAGCTGCGTTCTAGCTCTTGTGGCTATGCCCAGACCTCAACCTCTCTGCCTCAAAATGGGAAGGAGGAGCCATCATGGTCTCCCTCTGACAGAGGAAAGACTTCCCCCGCTCCCTTCCAGCCCTGTGTGGTGATGCAAGTCCAAACCATTGTTTAAATACATTCCTCAGCCCCTATTTGTAAGTATTTCTTCTTCAGACTGTAAAGAAAGAGGTTTGTGACAGGAGAGGAAAGAGGACCTTGGCCATCCCAGGCTGGGAGTGGCCCTAGGAGCAGCAGTGTGGGGCTCCTGGGTGGTATTTCAGGGGTGCACACCCCAGGGGAGCAAGGGGGTTCCCTCCACAGTAGCAGCCTTCACCCCGACAGCTGTGAAGCATTGGTTGGAGGATCCCCAATATCCGCTGGTGCCTGAGGCCTTGTGTAAACGGTGTTGTGTTTGCCTGGAATTTGCACCCAGCCTCCTGCGTCCTTTCAGTCTCTTGTAGCCAGAGTAGTAGACCTGGTGCTGCCTAACTCGATGTCAGTGGTTGTTTAGGGAACCGTGATGAGATAAAGTCTGCGCATGTTCAGTACAGATGCCTTTTTTTGTTTTTTCAAGTATTTTAGACTCCTGCTTGGTGAAATCTAGAACACAGATCCTACAGATACGGAGGGTGGACTGTATAACTTTCAAGCCCTAAAGTTTTCCTGGGTAGATAGAGGCTTCTCCATCTCTGTGGACATTTTTTATTTATAGTATATTTCATATTTGAGGGTAATTTTGTACTTACAAGGAAGTTGCCAAGATAGCACAGAACTCCCAAACACCCAACTCAGCCTCCCCATAGACCGGGCCTGTGACCCAGCATTTCCACCGAGAGTTTGTCGGCAGTGGTTAAGAGAGATGGAACCACAGCTAACCTAACTCCAGGGTCTGCAGGCGCTGGTATTCCGTGAGTGGGCTGCTCAGGGTACTCCCCTGTCCCTGAACCCTCTGGTATGGAACAGTTTCTCAGTCCACCCTGCTTCCCCTGGCTGCGTAACAAGGTTTGCGACAGAAACTCACACTGCCCGTGAGCTGGGGTGCCGGGGTGCCCGTCCAGGCTCCGTGAAATGCTGAGTTAAGAGTCCTGGGAGTCCTGGAAGCCTAGACCCTGGCCCCAGCGCCTTCTCCACGTGGCCCAGCCTCACCCCCGTCTCTTGCAGAGCTGGAGAAGGAGCTGTCCCGGAGGCCCAGGAAGGTGTGCATTGTGAAGGTGGTGGGGACCCGAAACCTGTGGAAGAACATCGTGGTCCTATGTGTGAACTCGTGAGTCCAGGGGACGCCTTGGCCGAGTTGTGGCCTCCTCCCGACCCAAGCCAGACCCACCCAGGCCAGCTGGCTGTGACTGGTGACAGGGAATGTGACGCTGCCTGTCTGTGGTCAGAAGGGGACAGGGTTTGAGGACGTCCGCCCTGAAGCCCTAAAGCCGTGTCCTGAGCAGGGCTGGGGTTCCCAGGCGCCTTGGTCAGGACGAAGGCAGCGGCTGTGCTCTCTGCTTGCAGCCCGGCCTGCTCCGAGGACCCCATACAAGGGCAGCTGCAGAGAGTGGTCGGTCCCCTGACCCCGAGCATGTGCCCAGATGCCCCCGGAGCCTCCTGCTCTGCCGCTCATGCCCACTTCCTGCACTCATGCGTTCTTAGAAGCCCCTGTCCCTGGCCTCAGTGCGAACCTGAAAGGTCCTTCCTGTCTCACCTCACAGATCAGCGACCCTGCCCTTCCTGGCTGCTCCAGGCAGACCTTCTCTCAGGGTCAGAGGTCACATGGGGTGGTTAGCGTCAGGGGTCAGAGGTCACCCAAGGGAAAGGCTTTATAGTTGTTTGTGAAAGGTCTCGGTTGCTTTCAGGTAGAGAGAGGCCTAGGATTGGGGCCTCCATTTCCTCCCAACTCCTTTCCGTCAGAGAACTGGCATAGAGAGGATGGTGCATTTCCATTTTAGAGATTCCTGTGAGAGGAGGGGGAATCAATCTCCCCGGTTCAGTTACCCTAAAATTACCTGTTGTGGTCAGAGTTCCTCATCTCTCCCAGAACAAAAAAGGGTAGACAGCCCGAGAGCTCAGCAGGCCAGGAAGAAGAGAAAAGCACACAGGATCCCAGGAGGCTAACCCTGTTGGCTCAGTTGCTGGGGTAAAGTGGTTGCTCAGGAGAGCTGGGTCCCCCTGGAATGTCGGCCTGGGGCTTCCCATGGCAGGGGGCAGGGTCTGCTGCAGGTGACCTTGATTCATGCTTAAGGTCGGATGAAAAGCCCTTGGATTTCCCCACAGCATGAGGGGATGGTTGGGAGACGGAGGCATCTTAAGCTCTGGGGTGGACACCGAGGGCTGGCCTGGTGAACGGGCTCTCCTGGGGCTACAGGCGTGTCACACCCAGCCACGTCCCAGAACACCCAGCAGAGCCCTGCTTCATCTGCCACCCTGGGCACACTCCGCCTCATCTCCATGCCTGTCCTCAGCGTGGCTGTGCATGTGGCACGGGAAATGCTGGTCTCCCTGAAGAGTGACACTCACTGATGGCAAAAAGGGCCGGATGCAGGCTGTGAGAGGCAGCAAGGATAGAGTAGAGCCGAGATCTTCATGCAGCACCATGTCGGCCTTTGGCCTGCCTGCCATCTGTCACGGTTGAGCAGCAGCAGATATGGGCGGAAGAAACAGCTCTCTAGATGGGTCCCCAAGCTTCTAGAACAGAGTGTCCCCAGGGGAGGCAGGTGTCGCAGAGGCTGCCCTGCCCAGCGGGGGTCCACCCCCCACCAGTTGCCCATCTGGGAAGCAGGTACAAGGGCGGTTCCCACAGTGTGGCCCTGGTCTGAGTTCATGCGCAGTGGACGCTTCTCCGAGGCCTTTTCTGTCACATTTTACTCCAGTCTAGGCTTGTGCATGGTGACAGCATGCTTCCCCCTCACACACTCAGTTGCTTCTCCCTTTCCTGGTCATCAGGAGATGGGGCGGCCTGGAGTCCATGCACGCCACCCACCGTCCCACTCCGTGTGTCTCCCATAGGCTGACGGGGTACGGGATCCACCACTGCTTTGCAAGGAGCATGATGGGCCATGAGGTGAAGGTGCCGCTGCTGGAGAACTTCTACGCTGACTACTACACCATGGCCAGTATCGCGCTGGCGTCCTGCCTGGCCATGTGCGTGGTGGTCAGGTTCCTGGGACGCAGGGGTGGCCTGCTGCTCTTCATGATCCTCACTGCCCTGGCCTCCCTGCTGCAGCTTGGGCTCCTCAATCGTGAGTGACCAGCGAGGGGACCGATGAGAGGGTACAGGGTGGGGAGCTGGTGAACCACTGAAGTGGGTTTGGAGGTGCACTGCTTTCTGTTAATCGTAACAAAATACCAGGGATGATTAACTTAAAAAAGAGGAAAGGTTGGCTGTGGCTCATGGTGTCAAAGGGGTCAGTCCATGATCAGTTGACCCATTGCTTTTGGGCCCATGGCAGAGGCCCCATGTCAAGGCAGAAGCATGTGGCACCTCATAGTGACTGAGATGCCAAAGACAGTGGGAGAGGAGGGGCCGGCACCCCACAGTCCGCTTCACGGGCACCCCCACTAGCCTAACTTCCTCCCATGAGGCCTCACCTTTTAAAGTTCCCACCACCTCTCAGTAACTAGAGACCTGTTCAATACATGGGCCTTCAGTGGACATTGGAGATCTAAACTATAGCAGAGTAGCTGAGAGAAGTGTTCCGTGGCCTGAGCAGGCAAAATTCACAACTTGGAGAAACAGCTTTGGCACAGATGGAGCTTAAATCAGCATCTCTGGGCTGTGCCTTCGAGGGTGCTGGGTCCTCCTTCCCCTCCTGTGGCCCTGCTCAAAGCATCCCAGCAGCACAGTGACTCCCAGCACACCCGGCCTGCAGGTCTCGGTAAACGTGACTTCCCCAGAATAAGTCTGTTTCTATGGGATTCATCACATGACAAAGAACAAATGACATGTTTGTTTTGTGTAACTTTAAGGGGAAAATGAATCAGTTTTAACACTTCACATGGGGTTCTGACTTTCCATAGATTTTCCCAAATTACGCAACTTCTCCTTGAACCCAAGAATGTCTCAGTAAATGTTAGAAATAATCAAAGGCAAAGCTGGAATCCATCCAGCCCCTCCAGCAAGCTCCTAGTAGCTGCTCATGAAATACACCGGTGTCTGTGCGTGGAAGCAGCACTGGGCCTCCCCAGCTGACCGCTGGGCCACCTTCTCATGCACTGGACACTGGGGAAATCTACACCATGAGTGCCTGCTTCGATACAAGGAGCTCAAGCCCTGGTTGCCAGGATTAGACCCAGTGCCCGCCCCTCTGTGCCCACAGAAGAGCAGCATTATGCAGACAAACGAGCTCTTTTCAAACTCAAGAGCCATTTTTTCCAACCCGGGCAAACTCCTGAACCTCCCATGCGTGCTGGGAAACTGCTCTGATTTGCAGTTGGACCCAGTCGTAGAAATGGACAGTTGGTGCCCGTCTCCCTGTGTCGCTCGCTGTCCTTCCAGGGAGCCTTCCAGGGAGCTCACACAGTTGGGGTGGATGTGGCAGGAGCCCCAGCCCCGGGGTCACTGCACTGCCCTTGGCCCACAGCAGGAATGCCACAGGAATTCTGGGAGCTGTGAAGAGCAGAGCTGCGGGGGCAGAGAGAGCCTGGCGTGTGCAGCCCTGCGCTGCCTGTGCGCCTTGAATACGGACTTCGAGGGTCCTTGATAATTTTACAAGAGAGGAAATTCACCCCGGGGCCCAGAGCGTCTTCCCTGAAGGGTGCGGTGTCTCCCAGGCTCTGGGGCCTCAGGGCTTCCGCCCTCCTTCCTAACAAGAAGCTCTTTGTTCGGCCCAGTGTGAACTGCAGCGCTCGGACCCCTGGCACTGACCCGGACACTCCGGGCATTTGCTTGGCCGCAAGTCACAGGGACGCACGGCCACCACCCACACTAACTCGCCTTCTCCTTCTCTTCCTTCTCTCATCACCCTTGCGCCCGTGGGCACCGTCCCTCCCTCTGCCCAGTGATCGGGAAATACAGCCAGCACCCAGACTCAGGTGAGTGCCTCCACCCGGGCCCCCGCACCCTCGTCTGCTCTGCGGCCCCACGGGAGTTTGCAGGAAGAAAAACTGACTGCTTTCCGTTTCCTCTCTCTTCTCCCTTCTTTGCCCTCCAAGAATTGCAGCTGAAGTTGGCCGTAGGTTGGACACTATAAGCACACATTTGTATTCTGCCCCTCCTGCCGCTAGAGAGCGACTCGCGTTGCCGGTCCTGTGCAGCTTGGCACGCATGCGCTCCCTGTCCCTGGAGCCGGTGTAGCACCAGCGCGGTTGGTCCCTTGGACAGAGCCCAGTGGGAGCAGAAGCCCCAGGAGTGCTGGGCTTGGCTGGCTGTGCTGTCTCAGGCGCGCTGCTCCCACTGCGGGGCAGCAGAACCACCAGGCTGCACCTCCCGCTGCTGCTGCACAAGCCGCCGCCCCCCTCCATGCCGCCCTGGGGTGCTCGGCCAGGCCCAGGTGTGTGGCCCCCAAATGCATGCGCTGTGCTGACACCACCCGTGCACCTGGACGGACTCCAGTGCCAGTGCGGGGCACTGGCTCGGCGAGTACTTTCCCGCCAGGCCTGTGAAGTCCTCTGTTTCGGTTATTTGCATTTTGACCAAGACCCCACCCCAGCTCTGCGGGAAAGCCTGAGGCTGTGTGGCCGGGGCTCGCTGGTCCCGAGGACAGCATGGAGAGGCCCAGGCGCAAGGGGCTCGCAGGCCCAGGCGTAGGTCCCCCAGAGCCGGGCGGTGGGGGGCAGTGCCGGGCCCTCCCCTCACCCCGCTTCTGTCTCCAGGGATGAGCGACAGCGTGAAGGACAAGTTCTCCATCTCCTTCTCCATCGTGGGCATGTTCGCCTCCCACGCTGTGGGCAGCCTCAGCGTGTTCTTCTGCGCAGAGATCACTCCCACGGTGATAAGGTAGGTGACGGGGGCCTGCAGGAGCCCACGCCAGCTCTGCCCATCCTGGCTTCTGAGGTGGACCCGAGCAGATGGCTCCCTCGGGTGGCCAGGTGAGCGCTGAGCCAGGCGCCCATGGGTACAGGGAGCTCTTCCGGGTCCAGGAAACAAACCCTGCAGTGACCGGGAAGAAATAGGGTCTGAGCCTCTCACAGCCCACACTTCTACTGAAATCGCAGCTCCTAACCCTTCCCGGAGTCCTCAGGGACAAAGCTACTTCAAAAGAAAAAAGGAAGTGGGCAACTGTAATCCTAGCCATGGGGAGGCTGAGGCAGGAGGGTCAGAAGTGCGAGGTCAGACTGAGCACACAGCGAGACCCCCATCCCAGAAGTACTTAAGAAGGAAGTAGCATTAGCTGGCATGAGAAGTCAGGGTCACTAATCTTAAGGAAGGTCCCAGAGAGGCCCAGTGAGTTAGACCACAGAACCAGGGAGAAGACCCACTGAGAGCCAAGAGGAGCCAGGTGCCACCTGCTCCTAACACAGCACCCGGCCTGCTGGGGCTCGCCTTAGCCCTGCTTCCTGGTGGGTGTCGCTGTCCTGTGCTCAGCAGCTTTTAACTCATAATGGGGGGGTTCCCCTTCCAGAGCTCCGTGTACACGGCCAATACCATTTAAGGTGGTGATGGAGATAGCATTATACAGGTTATTTAAAAGCGTGTTGATTACCTAATTGTAGTCCACTGGTTCCCTGATGTGGGCTGAAAATTCCTAATCTGAGAAATGTGAAATCAAAAATGCTCCAAAATCTAAAACGTTTTTTTCCACACAAGTTTACACCATGAAACTTCCTTTTCATGAACAAAATTATTAAAACTGACCTTTGGAGCATGCGTGTAAACGTAGATATAAATTAATTTTGTGTGTAGACCTGGGTCCCATCTGCAAGACAGCTCATTAGGGATATTGTGAGAATTCCCACGTATGCCAGGGGTACAGCCCAGCGGCACAGCCCCTGCCTGGAAAGCACAAGGTCCTGAGTTCGATTTCCGATTACCAGAAAAAAGAAAAACAAAAGAATTTCCAGATCTGAAAAACATCCCAGATCCAAAAATGCTTGAGACCCCAGGCACACTGGTGTCCAGTACGCTCGGTGTTGGTGCCTCACTGGAGGGCAGAAGCTGACCGGCAGCGTGGGCGTTAGGAGACCATGCTCAGCACTGCAGACGCCAGGCCTCCTGGGATGGGGTCCTTCTGCAGCCGGGAGCCCCGGAATCAGGCAGCGAGGATGACGCCTTTCAGAAGAGCAGGTGGGGGTGCTGGGGTCCCAGGCGGGATCAGAGAGGCGTGGTCCTGTCTGAATTTCCAGGAGTCAGGCTGACTACCGGCTCTGCAGGTGGCCTCCTTTTAATTTGTTCTCTTGCATTTTTACCATCCGAGTCAGGCCTGATGGCTACCCCATTCCCCAAAGAAAATGCTGAGGCATTGTAAGTTTCAGAAAAAAGCAACTCAGGGCCCCGGAGCCTGTCCTGGCCACTTTAAGAAGGTGGCAGGAGCTGTTATGGGCCCACACCTGCGTGGCTGCGTGGTTGCTTGTGGTAACTTCCTCTGTGGCCTTCACCTAGGAAAACCTCTTCCTTTACAAAAGAATCCAGCAGAGATGCGTCTCTCACTGAAGCCAAGCCCAGGGTCGGACGGCTCGGGTTTGCTGCTTCCCCTGGCAGCCGTCCTGCCTGTGTCTGCCCCAGGGGAGGCAGCACGGACCTCCCACGGCTGGCAGCCCCTTACCCATTGTCAGGCTTCAGCAATAAACTAGCTGGAAGGAAACGAAACACCCTCTTCCTCTGCAGTGCAGACCTGGAAAGATTATTTCAGGATAGGGATTCAACAAACAGTTTCCCAAGATGACCAACTCGAAAAGGTATCTGACCCGGAATGGCAGGGCACTGACTCCTAGGGCGTGGCCAGGCTGGAAGGCGTCCATGGCCTCCTCTCACCCACAGCCTGTGGGGGTCTCTAGGGTGGACACAAGCTCTCCCTGCGCTATGCAGAGAAGTCCACAGCCAGCCCCTTAATTCGAAACTCACCTTTTCCACAGCGCTGTATTAACAACACGGAAAGATTTCTGAGCAAGAATAGTAACAAAGACCAAGATGCCAGAGGGGCGGGGATGCAGCCCAGCGCTTGTTTAGCATGGGTGAGGCCCTGGGTTCAATCCTCGAGCCGCCAAAAGAAAAAACAAAAAACGTTCTCAAATCTATAGGTGTGGTAGCACACACCTGCAATCCCAGCCCTCGGAAGGCTGAGGCAGGAGGATTGCCTCCTGTTTGAGGCCAGCCTGGACTATATAGCGAGACTCTATCTCAAAAAAACTAAACAAAACTGCCAGGAGTGACTGGACACGCATGCAAAGTTATAAAGTTCTCCACACAGGTGCTTATCAAAACCCATCATCAGAAGATGACAGAGACTAGGTAGAGTGTGCTGAATCCTGCTTTGGTGACAGGGACCATGGCCTGCTGCCCCGGCCCTGTCCAAACGCTGTTTCCCATCCTCCATGCCACATCAGACAGCCCCATCTCTCCCACCCCCACTCGGGTGGAAATGGCCCAGAGGTCCTGCACTGCTCTGGAAGCAGCTGGTGGCGCTTCCATGACAGGAGCACTGTCCACTGACCACCTGGAGGCCACAGGAGGGGACAGCAGGTCCATGTCTGCGTGGTTCCTCACTGGTGCTGGAGCCCTGGTGCCGGCTGCTCGGTCCCCATGGCCCCCCTGGATCCTTCTGCCCTGAGCCTGTTTGCCCCCCATGCAGGGGGCTCCCTGACTTCTTCCCCATCTGTGCCGCCTGAGAGGCCCCGCCTCCAGCTGGGCTCAGTCTGCACTCTCACTGTGCCTTCTGGAACCTGCTTTTACAGTGCGTGCCTTAAAAACAACCAATGGGGGGGCGGAGCCCACACATGCCCCACACCTGCGGCCCTGTAATGCGGGCACCGCAGGAAGAGGAAGCCAAGTGTTGGTGACCGAGACTCCAGTCTCGGGCTGGAGGGACCCAAAGGCCTCACGCAAGTCCCCAGCCAGCTCTGGTGTCTGCCTCCTGGTGACGCCAATGACACCCACCTTGTCAGGTGGTGAGGAAGGGAGAGAGGCAGTATCCTGCTTCTGTGTCTGCTGACTCTGCCAGCTGTGAGTGGAGAACACCGGGGGACAAAGGCATTTGTTCTGAACACGCAGGGGCGTCCTTTGGGTTATTTCTCAAGTAACACCATGTGACCGCTATTCACACACGTAGCAGTCAAGGTGATCGAGAGGTTTAAAGTCTCCCAAGGAAGGCGCGGGTAGGTTCTGTGTAAATCCCACGTGATCTCATACGAGGGTCGGAACATCTGGGGGCCCTGGAGCCACACCCAGGGTCCCCGAGGCAGGACTGCGCGTAGTGAAGGCCAGTGGGTGTGGTTCCTGCCTGGACATGGGGCAGTTACATTTCTACAGCAGTCGTCACAAATGTGTGTTCATCCCTGACTTCACACAAACGTGGTGGAGACAAAAAGCCTAAAGGAGGAAAGGAGAAGACAGAGGTTGATGTCAGGTGATGCTCCACTGAATCTCCTGCCGTGCTTGACTCTGAGTCTGCCTGCGTATCGTCTATCAGGCCTTAACACTTTCCAGATAGCGCTACTGGCAAAACACAGACGGATACAGGGCGTAGTGGAATTGCTGTGCTCCTGAAGCACCAGGGAGGAGACCGCAACGCCTCCCGGTTCCCTTTGAGCTGTAAATCTAGGTACTGCAGGGGTCTCCTGCGAAAGGAGGGCGTGGGCTGCCCTCTAGTGGCGACCTGCAGAAAATGCCTAGCCACGGTCTGCATTTTGGTGGAGGTTGTCCATCAGAATTGTCCTAATACACCAGGGTTTCGAGAGATCCCTCTCTCCCCCACCCTGTTTTGCACTGGAGGTTAAGCCAAAGGCTGCTGTGCTGAGCTGAACCCCAGCCCTTTTTTAAAAGCTTGAGATGGAATCTAAACTGCCTGGGCTGAGCTCAGACTTGAAGCAATCCTGCCACAGCCTCCTTGCGTACCGGGATTTTAGGTGCCACCATGCCCAGCTTCAAGGACTCTCTGATAGAAAACCCAAAGAGAATGTGCTTCCACGTGTCACTTAACCACAGGGTGTGTTCTTCAAAGTGTGTCACTGGATGACATCATGGTCGTGTGGACATCCTGGGGTTCCAGGACACAATCTGGAGACTATAGGTCACTCGTGGGACAGGAGAGGACCACAGATATATGAAAGTGCCACTGCTGTCACAAAGCCAATTGCACTGGAGGTAACCTTTGGAAGTAGCCAATGTCTGCTCTAAATTGACCCTAACAAGTCCAGCTTATTAAGTCCATGAGCCACCAGCGTCGTCAAGCAACGCATCCTGTGTGTAACTGTGTGCTACTCGTCTCTGTCCCTGGCGCACGGGCATGGCGGGTGTTTCCGCCTCACAGACACACACTGTGGCATCACGGTGGCTGCAGCGTCACTAGGCAACTTTCAGCTCCATTATAATCTCATGGGGTCTAGCGGTGTCTGGCTGTCACTAGCTGAAGTGTTACACATCTGTGACTGTATCCCACATCACGTGTGCTGATGAATATATGTCTCATGCCATGTGCACATGGAGGGTTTTTCTTAAATGAGCCACAGGTTAAACATGCCACCTGCCAGGGTTTATGAACATAATGCACGCGTTCACACTTCCTGGCATGGTAGCAGGAGACCTGTAACAGCAGCTCCATGCAGCCTCTTCCTGTGCAGCAACGTTGCTGTCTGCAATCAGTGCCAGGAAGGGCAGGTGGACACCAGGGAGTGTTCAGAGGAATGGGTGTCGTACTGTCCTGAAGGTACTGAACAAATACCCCGGCGTCTGATTATCTCGCTCCCACCACCCTGCGGCTTCCTGATAGAGCCAATTTATCAGCAGCCCTCAGAGGCTGTTTTAAGTGTGCATATGATTCACCTAAAAAGTGGACATGACCTTGCTGCTCTTGGCTGTGGTCAGCTATATTTAACCTGTCCCGTTTGCTTGGCTGGCCGGAACTGCCTACCTCGGAAGCCAGCGTGATCCATAGCATCCAATGTTTATTAATAAGCGGTACCTGTCGGTGCTATAGAAAATGCTCCGTGCCCTTGAAGGGTCGTGCATAAGGACACCAGGCAAGCAAATTAACAGAGGCTCAAGGTCCTGGACCTTCCATCTGGATACGGGATTGGCATCTGGGAGACGCTCCCAAAAGTACTGCACCTTCTCACTCGAATCCTTGGTGGGCCAGCGGTCACTGGTGCAACTTCCACACAGGGTCTGCGGGCCAGGGTGGCACAGCCTCGATGAGTGCCCTGCTCAGGGCTGAGGACGGGATGGGCCCCAGACTCCACGGCCACTGGCAGGACCCAGTTCTTCATGGATCGTGGACAGAGGGGTTGGCTCCTTGAAGACTTTGGCCAGGGCCACCATGGTCCTTGCCACGTGAACCTCGACAATGTGGCCACATGCCGATGGCAGTCAGCAGGTTGCTCCCAAGCCCACCCGCCGTGGCCAGGTCACAGAGAGGACATCTCACAGCACAGCCTGCGCTGTGCTGCACTGTCAGGAAGTGACCAACTTGTCCTTTGCAGTTGAGCCCAGCCCACACTCGAGGCACAGGGGGGCATGGTGCAAGAGGAGAAGCAGACACGGGAGCCCTCTCGGTGACCTGACCACAGTGCGGGTGACACTCAGGTAGCAGCTGGGTCTCCGGCTGTGGCTGGGTTGATGCTGGGTGGGGACAGGAGCTGAGCTGCCCTGGTCTTGGCCTTGAAAGCCTCTGAAGTCAGAGACGCAGAGGCACTGTGAGTGTCCTGGGGTGACACCAGGGTGTACTGCGGCTGCCATGGGAGCACCTGCAGGGTCGAGCCTGACCCAGCACCGGGTGGACTGGTGGGGGCCAGGTAGGGACCCTGCCACCCCCAGTATGGCTGAGAAGACCCCAGGCACAGGGGCTGGGCTGCTAAATGCTGTGAGAAGTGCAGCAGGACACAAACCCTGGCCAGAGCAGCCACGGTGGCTGTGGTGAGGGCGGTGGGGACAGTCCCTGGGGGTGTGGGAGGGAAAAGGAGGCCTTGACAGCTGCCTGGATGCGGGACACTGTGAGACCCTGTCCCAGCAGGAGACACCTGGGAGTTTGGGGGCTGCCTTCGCTGCACCATCGAGCTGTAGCTACGCACCCCACATGCACTGTTTAAAGCTTCCAGGTCACTGATGGAGTCAATTTACAGCACAAGGCATCCATGGCTACCATCTGGTTATGTGACATCACCCCCAAAAAGCCCTTCGTGGCCCTTGGCATGCAGGCTCTGACCTCACCCAGCCCCGTGCAGTTCCCGTCTCTGTAGCCCCGCCCTCTCTGACACTGCATACAAATGAGATCAGATGGCCCCTCGGCATGTTCTTAAAAGTCACCTCTGGTGTAGTGTGTGTCAGCGTCTGTTCCTTTCCATAGCTGCCTGACGTCTTCTCTAGCGCCACGCGCCTTCCTTTATCCACTGAGCAGCCCACAGGCACTCGGGCTGTGCCAGGCTCGGCTATTAGGAATAAGGCAACCCTGTGCACTTACCTGTCTGGTTCTATGGGTGTGGTTTCTCCACCTGTTTCACATGTGGTGTTGCTGGTTACATAAAAATTGATGCTTAGCCTTTTAAGAAACCGTTAATCTGCTCTCCGAAGAGGCTGCCAGCGGTACAGATCCGTGAGGCTCTCGTGGCGGTCTGGTTTCTCCGCACTGTGCTCAGCGTGCTATTTATTAGCTTTTTCATTACAGTTCTAGCAGGTGCGCAGTGGTGTGGAACTGTGCTTTTGATTTGCATTTTTCTAATGATAGATAGTGTCATCCTTCTTTCTAGGTCTTGTGGCCATCTGTGGTTTGTTCAATTTCTTTGGGGAAAATGTGTTGCAATCTCTTGCCCACTTTTTAAATTAGGTTGTCTTGGTTTTTATTTAGAGTCCATTATATATTCTGGATACATAGCATTTGTCAGTTATTTGCTTTGCAAATGTTTTTACCAGCCTAGGACCTGTCTTTTCCCCTCCTGGGCATGTGTCCTTTGACAGGTTGACATTGTTAGTTTCTGGGTTTTTTGTTTGCTTTTGGTACTGGGAATCAAACTCAGGACCTTGCCCTTGCCAGACAGGAGCTTATGCCACTGAGCTACGTCCCTGGCTCAACATTTTTAATTTCAGTGTAGTCCAGCCAGTCAACTCGCTTTTATGGATCCTGCCTTTGGGGTCAGAGCCAAGAGCTCTGCCTGACCCTGAGCCACACAGATTTTCCTTTATGCTTTCTTGTAAAACCACCGTGATTTTAGCTCTCACATGCAGGTGCCATGACTCATTTTGAGTTCCAGCTTCCTTCGTTTGCATGTGACATTATACAGCACTGCCTATTGACGGACGGGACCAGCCTTTCCCCCACTGACTTTGCTTTGGGGAAACATCGGTCAGAAGTGTAAAAGTTTGTTTCCCAGCCCCCATTCTGTTCCGTGGATCTATCTGGGGGCAGAGCAGCACGGCTTCGTCCTAATTAACGCAGTGTCAGAGTGCATTCTGAATTGGGAAGGCAGCTCTTCCAACCTCGTTCTTGTTTTATTTGTGTTATTTCTCTCTAAGCACTTTAGCCTCCTTTTCAGGTAGCTTGTAGCCAGCATTTGGACACCCATGTAGTATGCTAGCTTTCAGTGTCAGTCTTGTGACAGTGGTTTTGTGAGTCAAGAGCCAACCCAAGGGAGCTGAGGACCCGTCGATAGCTGGAATCACATGCAAACTTCCTGCCCACTGCAGGGCCCTCCCCTCGGCCCCTCTGCCATAAAAGTCCAGGCACAGCTGTATTTAAAATACAGCTGTCTTCAGTGTCTCCGACTGTAACGAAGGGAACGTCACTTTCAGTGTCGCTGTGTCTTCAATGGCCTCTAACTCTTGGCCATCCTGCAGTCCCTATTTTAAAGCCTTGGGGTCATAGCAGCCTTGGATAACACTACGTGGTTTTTTTTGTTTATCACTTATGGCAAATAGAGCTGTTTGCTTTTTTTGGTTGTTGTTCCGTTTACAACAGGATTCCAAATTAAGCTAAAGTTTTAGAGTTGACAAAGAAAAGCAGCTGCTGAACTAACGAGGATCCACAGAGGGCCTGGGCAAAGGTGGTTCAGGGGCTCCCACCTGTGGGACGGTGAGGGGCAGAGGCCGCGGAGGCGGGGCTTCCCAGGGGCTCAGTCTGCTTCCTGTGCTCTAACTGCGTGCCACACACTGGGTAAGGTTTATTCAGCTCCTGGGAAGGCTGCGCCCGGGGATGGCGGTCTCACGGGTGGGGACTCTGCCGAGTGCCAACGTAGAGCAGGGCAGCTCTGGGCAACACAAAGCAGGCGAGCAGCCTCAGGACCCTCCCTTCCTGCCTTGGTGGAGCCCCACCCACCCGGACCACCTCTAACCCAGTCCCTCTCCAAAGGCTCTGCCTCCTTCAACAAATGAACGTGAGCAACGGGTTTGCAGTGTGTGCAATCCGGGGCCACGTTCCCAGGGGCTCTGCCGCGGCCTGCTGTGGTCACCTGCCTGCTCCGGGCCGCCCTGCTGGTGGCGCGCTCCGCTAACCCTGGTGCTCTGCCTCCCCTGCAGGTGCGGTGGGCTGGGGCTGGTGCTGGCCAGCGCGGGCTTCGGCATGCTCACGGCGCCCATCATCGAGCTGCACAACCAGAAAGGCTACTTCCTGCACCACATCATCTTCGCCTGCTGCACGCTCATCTGCATCATCTGCATCCTCCTGCTGCCCGAGAGCCGGGACCAGAACCTGCCCGAGAACATCTCCAACGGGGAGCACTACACGCGCCAGCCGCTGCTGCCGCACCGGAAGGGGGAGCAGCCGCTCCTGCTCACCAACGCCGAGCTCAAGGACTACTCGGGCCTGCACGACGTGGCCACGACCAGTGACGGGCTGCCTGAGGGTGCCACCGCCAACGGCATGAAGGCCATGTAGCCGCGAGCCGCTGTCCCTCGAGCTCGCACGCAGGTTTACAGACCGGGCCAGATGGACGCCCGGCCGGGTGGGAGAGTCCAGCTCCGCTGCAGACGCTGCCCCCGTGCATCGCGAGGCTTTGGCTGGTGTTGGTGAATTCTTCTTCCAAAAGTCCAAGGAATGGGTTGGAGGAACAGACTCTTCGGAGATAACCCTTCGAAGACTTTCTTTTCTGCCATTAAATGTTTGTATTTATTTTGGTCATTTTTACAAGAAGCACTTTATCCCCTCTCCTCTCACTGACCATGAAGTGGACCCCTGCCAGTGAGTGAGGCAGGGTCACCCTGAGGGGGACCCTGGCTCTGTGGCCACCTGTGGCACATACGTGACGTGAGCGTGGAGCCTCCCCAGGCAGGAACTCCAGACAGTGACGTGCACACGAGCTCGGTCTATGTAGAGGCTGTGTGTGGTTTTTAAAGTCTGTGTTTTCCCTTCCGTGTGTGAGGTAAGAGCTTCCAAGCGTGTTCTGGGGGAACTCGGCTTCCGGACTTCATCGAAACCAGCCTGGTCTCTCCCCTCCCGATTGTCCCCTGTACTTGACGCTGGGCGTTGTCTGACGGCAGCTTCCATACTGCACCGGGAACCGTAGCTGGTCAGCACAGAGCACCGCTCTCCAAAGCCGGGTTCGCTCAGCCCTGAACACAGCTGGCAGGACGGCAGCGGCCTGGGACTAAGTTCCGCCCCAGATTAGCTCCAGCAGGACAGCACCCCCTTTCCAGCCCGCTTGGTCGCCAGCACTACTTGAAAACCATGGCTACTTTCTGAACTAAAACACTAGGAAAATAACTGACAGAGACTAAGGCGATGCTCGGGAGGGAGGCCCTGCTCCCCCAGACCGTGGCCGTCACCCACATCTCAAGCACACACCCCGAGACCGCCAACTCAGTGGCCGTCACTCATGTCCCCAGAGCACACACAGAGGCTGGCGGTCCCCACGTCTCCCTCAGTCACCCCCACTTGTCACTCACTCGCTCACCACAGAGGTGGGGTGCGGGCAGGAGTGAGGTTCCTCCCAGGTGAGTCCATGCGGCTACGGCAAGATGAACCTAGAGAAGCAATAACTCACCAAAGCTCAGCTTCGCCTGCCGGGCTCCAGGGTTCTCATCTGTACCTCATCTTGCCCCAGACAGAAGGTTTCCTCCCAGTGTCTGCAGAGCACACTGAGCAAGCGGCCTTCTCAGCACAGGCGGGCACCGCTCTGCAGCCCCTCAGGCCCTGCTCCCCAGCCTCAGGCCCTGCTCTCCGGCCTCCGGCTCAGCTGCCCACTTCGGTCCTCTAATGTGCATCTCCACCGAGCCTTCCTCCAGCCAAGTCCTCTTGGGCCATGGCGGCGATAAGGTGGCTTCCCTGCGACAGGGCCAGAGAGGTGCTGAGTTGGCCCTGGAGTTTCTCACTGTCCCCACCCACCTCTCCTCCACATCAGGTGCAGATACCACAGGAGCCACTGCCTGGACAGGCCCCGGGCATGCAGCTGCGTTTCAGGTCACTGATGCCTGGAGTCTCCAGAGGCTGGCTCCACCCTGACACATGGCAGGACCTGCTCTCAGTCCGGCTTGTCCTCGCCCTCCTGCGCTCTGTATGAGTCACCCTCCTTCCATGTTTCCTGTTAGTCCTTTCCAAAGGCCTTTCGTTAGATCCATGCAGCCTTTGCGTGCCAAACTTGCAAAATACCTTGTACCCTTTCCAGGGTGCTGGCCACCAGATCCCCTAGCAGCAGACCCTGCAAAGGACAGGACAGGACATTGCAGAAGCTGTGATCAGCCTCCCAGGTCTATGCAGCCTTCTCAAATAAAGCTGGAAGCTGATGCGTGCTGCTGAAATCACCAGGAGCATGGGGTCGAGGCAGGGCACTTCCAACCTTTGGCCCCAGGGTCTCTGACCTCCACCTTGGGGGACAATGATAAAAGCCTTGGGCCTGCAGAGACAGAGCTTCCTGCCTCAGCAATCAGGACCCAGCCATCACTAACCAGAGGAGACGCCGCCTTGAGGCCCAGGCTCGGGACCAAAGCCTAGCAGCACACAGGTGCCTGACCCGCTGCAGAGCCTCGCTGGCAGCAGAGTACCTGAGTCTCTCGGTGAGGGGCGGCTGCAGCAGGATGCTTCCTGGGGGCCAATGCTGTGTGGGTACCAGGAAGAGCAGCGGCTCCCTCAGGCCTGCCACGTGCGGCCTGACAGGCTCCTCGGGTTCAGGGCGCCTCTGCCTGGCTTCCCAGCACCAGGCTTCTGGCTGAGCACCAGGGTTCTGTGTCCTGCGGTCAGATGCTTCTCAGGCTCCTGTCCTTTCTACCAGCCTGCCCACCGTAGGTCTGGACTCCCTGCCACCCTCTTCACCCAGCCCTGTACCTGTGCTCCCCTTTTTGATAAAAGTTATGCACAAATGTGAACACCTGAGATGGGACTGAGTATTTCTTCATTCTGTTCTTTTCCAGACGTCAGTAATAATTCTTATCAGACATCTTAATTAGCACCCGAGGCCAATAGGAAAAAGAAGTCTTTAAGCATTTTTGTTTTCTAAGACCCTAATTGCTCCCAACAGGAGGATGGGACTGGTAAGTTGGTTTGACCACAGAAAGAGACCTGGTGAAGGAAGTAGCACCTTCACACAGCCACTTCCCAGCCGAGCAGCGAGCCCTGAGCTGGAAGTGCCATTCAGTGGCCTGAAACCATCACATCGCCCAGCCCCGGATGGTGGGTGGGTGAGGGGGGGACCCAGTTGCAGTTAGCTCCTTGTTTTGAAGGACACCACCTCACTTTAATGTACTGTGTGTGCTGGAGAAGCAGCAGTGTGTTGTCTAACGAGGATCGCGTCCCTACCTCTGTCCTTCCTGCAGCCCAGTCAGCTGGGGTCCGCATCTCAGAAGCGTGTGACTGTCCGAGTCGACAGGGTCCCTCTGGCGGTACCCATTCATAGCACAAGCTTACTCTGGGTCTAAACTGTCGTGCACAGCTACATGTCTGCATGGTGTCGCATCTGTTGTACTTTGGGGAAAACTCGTATGTAAATGTACAGAAATAAAAATGTTGCCCCATGAACAGGTTTCCTCTGGAATGTCTTCCCTACCTCACCTGATGGTATCCGACGAAGGGCATTTCACTACCATTGCTGACAAGTAATAAAAACCCTCCCTGTCAACTCAGACCTCACTGCACCTCTCCTTTCCGCACCTCTGTTCGAGGCTGTGTCTTCGCTGCCCCCGGGGACAGGGCCTCATCCTTTGTCCCAGAGTCCTAGTGTGAAAGGCAGTCAGCCCCTGAGGTCGGATTCAGCAGGAACTGTTTACACAGTGCCGCTCTCAGACCAGCTGAGAACTCAGCACGCCGAAGAGGATTATTTTTCCCGTTCATGTTCTGGTAATCCGTGGCCAGAAGGTTCCTAGAGAGATCAAGAAATGACTTATCTTACACTGTGATTCTGCTAGGAAAGACTGATAACCCAAAACTCTCTTCTCTAATGTAGTATTTTTTAACAAGAAAACAATATTTCTTTAATAAAGTATTTATACCAAACTCTTCTCTCCATAGCCCTGATTTTGTGTCACTTACTATTCTATTCCCAGAGGGGTGTCCATGGTGCTTTCCAAGCCCCAGTAATGAGGCTGAGGCAACAGAGGTCACGGTGGGATGTCTGCAGGAGGGTGGCACCTGGCACCCCACACAGGCTCCTACGTAGGTCCCAATCCTGGCCAGTGCTGCCACACTCACCTGGCTACCCCAGTTCGATGCAAGAAACGATGACTGGGCCCTCACAAGCCACCTCTAGTAACAGAAGGGTCCTGGGGACACCACAGATTAGAGGTTCGTTGCCAGTGGTGCCCAACCTTTCCTACTCACAGAGGCATCTGGGGACTTCACAGTCACCCTAGACCCCGGGTTCCCCGGGGAAATGCCAGAAATGGAACTCAGGTGGTAGAAAAAGGCTAAGAAACAAAAATGACCAAAGGCAGACACCTGGGCACAGGAGACTAGAGAAGACAGGAGGGAAAAAGAGGAGATAGCAGGAAAAGCAACAGGGATCCGAGGCATCTGAATCCATAAGACTGCAGTAGAGACATAAATTCTCAGGGCAAAGCACTTCTACTTATTAATCCTAGCAATAACTCAACCACATAGGAATCAGTGCCATCTTGTAGATGAAAAGACAAGAGCCCCAAGATGCTAGAAACCTGACCACATGGCTAGTAAACAGTGTCGAGTGGGTCACCAATGTAGGCCCAAACAACCAAAACAAGTGACATAGGTTGGGGAAGAATTTAGACAGAACACACTAGGAAAGAAGGGCCAGGGGAAGGATTTAGGAACAGCAAGAGGAAAGGTGCCAGGCAGGGAATCGTCGGAAGTGAGATGAATACATCAACTCGCAGGGTGGGAGGAAGCCTGGGGAACAGTGCCACAGACCCAGAGCAAGCTGACGGAAAGCACACCAGGGACCATCACTCTACCTGGGGATGTAACAGGTACCACAGTTGTGGCTGATTTCAATCTGGGGCTGTTCGACTCTGCTCATTAATCCCAGAAAATCCACCTGCACCTTTTTTCCATGTCATCAACCCGGGAAAAGTACAACAGGCACGCAGCCTGATGACTGAATAAAAATCCATTTATTTAAATGTACGTAAGTTACAAATTCTCCCTTCCGCCACTCAGAACTTCTCCGGAAAAGCCTCCATTTCTTCCTTGATCCTGTTTTCCACGAGCAGGGCGAAGCTGCTGTCCGTGTTCTGCAGGTTGTAGCTGACGAACACCTGCTTCTGGGTCCTCCGGGCTGGAAGAGAGCACACAGCCCCGGCGCCGTGAGCAGAGCCCCGCCCGGCTGGGGAGACCCCGGGGGTCCATGGCAAGCGGCCCCTGCGGCCCGCACCGCGCATGCGTGCCCCGTGCCCCTCACTAGCCCCACGCACCTTCCAGTGCCGGAAAGTTGGGGTTGGCCAGCAACCAGTGACCAAGCCCGCCAGGGACCCAAATGCTAATGTTCAAGAACCTCTGCTCCACCTAGGGTTTTAGCTTTGAGGGTTTTGTTTCTTTAAAATCACTGATAATATGTTGAAGTATTTAGAATATTAAAGTTTTCCTTGAGTACCAGCCCTCTCTGCCAGTTCCACACCCCTCCCCGAGGCAATTCTTTTTTGTAATTCTGCATTTCTATGCTTTCACACATGTGTGCACAGATGGGTGTGCACATACATACAGCACACAGGTGCGGTTCCCTGGCCCCGAGGTAAGTGTAGCCTCCTTCAACAGAACAAAGAATGACTACACCATCCCGACCACAAACACCAGGCAGAGTCACACCCACCCAGAATGAGGAGGAACACGGTGCCACAAGGCAGGCAGAGCAGGAGTGGTACCCCCTGCGGCCACTGGGAGCTCTGTGCCCACCTCTACCCACTGAGGTCCCCTCCCGGGGATTGAAGTCACCTGCAAGGTGACTGCAGGCCAGCTCAGGCCCTGCCACCGGACCCCCGCAGGATCAGCCCAGTGCTCTGGCCACTGTCCTGGTCACAGTCCACACAGAACCAGGAACAAGGGCTGACACAGTGGCCAAGCACCTTAGAGGTCCAGGCTCCTCCTGCCCCCGCCCAGCCCAGAGAGCCCTGCAGGCTCCGGCTCCTCCTCCCCTGTTAGGGAAGGGCAGGCCTGGTCCCCCAAGCACTGTGTGCAGCTGTCCAGGCTGCAGTCTGCTGTGTGGGGTTGGGAGAGGCTGTGGGCACTATCTGCCTGACCACTCCCTCCCCACACAGCCAGCCCATCTCTGGAGCGGACAGGCGCAGCCAGACTGCTGCCCTGAGGCAGCTGAGTGGTGAGATTGCTGCTTGGGGGCAGGAGCACGGCTGGCAGGAGAGGGTGCTCTACCCCCCAGAGCCAGACTCCACATGGGGCTCACAGTCCCGTGAGCAGAGTCACTGCCAGCGTGCAGCACACAGCGTGCTCACAGTGGGGAAGGGTGGCCACAGGTCCCCCTATCACACCTCAACTTCTCCGAGGTGCAGAAGGCAGCCTGGGGGCACAGGGGTCCACACAGCAGTGCGGCCCGGCAGAGCGCCGCTGGGATCCCCACCAGGCCACGCACCTGGTCAGCTCTTGGTGGCAGGAGGGACCTCCTCTGCACAGCCCACTGCAATTCCACCTCCCCTAAGACTGGCCCCGGGGGGCGGGTCTGCTGCCTCGTCCAGGCCCAGCTCGGCCCTGCAGGGTCTACTCATCCACACCAGCCTGCATCCTCGAGGTCTGCGTTCCCCTACTCACTCTGACTGCCCGTGGGGACCCCACAGCAGGACACCACTCCCTTTGCAGCACAGAGCGTCCTCCAGGCCACAGCAGACAGGGACAGAGGGACAGAGGGATGTCGCCTGGCAGCCCCTACTTGATCTGAACACAGTGCAGCAGCGGAACCCTGAGAGACGCGGGTGGCCTTCTTAGATACTGAGAACCCCACCGGGCCCTGCAGACAAACTGGTCTGTAAAGCTCCACCTCTGGCTGCTCTCCAGCCTGCTCATCTTCTTTTCTATAAAACTCCAATTCGTGGCTCACTAGACAAGACCCTGCCCCTTTCCTACTGGGGTCTCCTGGCGACCCAGCTTTCCGTCCCCACAAACGGGACACTTTGCCACGGCTGTGACCGGGCAGGTGTGGACACACGGACTGGCACTGCCCCTTCAAAGCCAAAAACTACACAGGGAGTCACTCAGAAGCACAGTGGCAGCATGGTCTCAAGCCAGCTTGCACACGGTTCAGACAAGACCACCGAGAGCCCTCAGCCCCAAGAGGAAATTAAGGACTAGAAGCCGGGTGTAGGTTCAGGGCTCCGCAGGGATTATTTCTGTCTTCTTTGTAACATTGCTGTAAATTTAAAATTATTTCTGAGAAAAAATTACTAAAGCACACACACTAGTCAGGTCTCACCCACTCCAGCTGCAGGAGCAGCTGCCAGTTCCTCCAGGAAGGACACAGCCTTTCCCGACCTCCACGCTCCGGGCATGCCAAGTCTGAGGGGCTGGTGACACTCCTCCTGCCTGCCCTTCTTGTAAAGCGACCTCCCTGGGACAGCTGTGCATGCTGGCCTCTAACTCACTGTGATCCTCCTGTCTCAGCCTCCCTAGTACTAGGATTACAGGCGTGTACCACCATACTTGGCTCCAAAGATGTTCCTATTCGGCAGGGATCAGGTGGACAGAATTCTGTGTCCAGCACCCAGCACAACTGAGAAGTGAGCTCCTCTGCACATCGCCCGCCTGTGCTGGCCCTGGAACTGAAGAACTGAGGACACAGGGCACACTGTCGGGGACAGAGCATTGCATATGGGTTACAAAAGACGTGCCATGCTTACCTGAGCTTGCTGAGTGTGCACAGGAGTGTGTGCCAGGCGTCAGAGAGGATGCAGCCTGCAAGCTCATGTTCTCTGTCCAACACCCCTCTGCACACTCAAAGGCCAGGCCACAGCTGCACTGCTAGATCCTGACCCTCCCATGAGATTACAGGACAGCCCCTGCTGCACCGTGACAACTGCTCTGCAGGTTGCCCTCTCCCACAAGGACCAAGGTGGGGTGTGACACGAGGGCACTGCCCACTGTCTCCTCTAAGAGGAGAGGAAAGGTAGTCAGCTCATGGACTGACGGACACAGCCAGGGGACGCAGGAGTCCCTGGGAGCACGCTAGCCCTGAGATGGTACAGATGGGGAGCACAGTGTTACCCATGGCCCAACACACAGGGGCTGTACTTCCGGCGGACCTCAGATGTTCGCTACAGACTCACTTTCCAAGCAACCTGCCCCACAGCGTTGGACAGCAGCCCCCTGGCTACCTACCTAGGCGCTGGGCGAGGCCGGTGGAGGTTGTGTCCGAAGTGTTTCCCAAGAGGGAGGTGCACACAGGGATGGGGTCCTAGAAGGAAAACAGCACAGGCTGCAGCTTCCCACCTGGGTGCAGGCAGCCGTGCTCCGCTGCTCCCGTCTCTGCGGCACAGGGGTAGGAGCAGGTTCGGTAGGGCAATGCTGCTGAGAAGAGCTCGCACCCGTCCACGCCCTGAAAGGCTGATGCCAGGCAGTCCCACAACACAAAGGAGGTCGTTGGAGCTGGGCCAGGTGAAGGCATCTGCAGCTGGAACCTGGCAGAGCTGTTACAAGTTCTAGGTTGGATCTCATGCAAAGGGCTTTCGGGTCAGGAAGCCGGCAGGATCCTGAAGGCCACGGCGAGGAGGAACTGGATCAGAGCGTGGCTGCCTAGTCTCCTGGTCCCTAGCAGAAAGAAGGGCCCTGAGCTCATCTCAGCCTGCGAGCATGCCCAGCCCTAGCCCTGAAGGTTGTCTGGACTCCTGTGGGTCAGCAAGGATTAGATTGTGACTTTGAGAAGGGCAGCAGCCACCATCCAAACAAGAACTTAAAGACCCAGATACCTGGCCAATCTCATTTCAGAGATTAGGTAATAAAATGAAGGGCGGAGAGTGACAGATGTGGAAATAAACACTCAGGGTCCTTCCCAGGCCTGCCTGTAGTCTCACTCCAACTCCTTTGCAGGTACTCCCCCTGCAAAGAAGGTCTCGATTAAAAGGGGGAGAGCACTTACTAACTTGGGACACAGCCAGGAATACTTCCTATCAACACAGCAGACTTCAAGAAGAGAGAGGGAACGGAGCTCTGGGAATCCGCAGTGGTGGTGATGATTTCAGAGGGACAGCGGCTCTGAGCCCTGTTCAGGTGGCGACAAGTGGCCTGCGCACCTACTGTTGGCCACACGGTGTGGCAGAACACGGGGCAGAGCCTGCACCTGTTTCCTAAGGGTTCAAGGCCAACACTTCCAGAACTCACTCAGGTCTACAAAAGGTGGGAGCAAAACACAGGGAAGAATGAAACATCTCCGGTGTGCTTTCTGGGTTGAAAGAGACACAGAGCCCCTGTTTACAGATTCCAGGATTAACGTTTAGCTGTATGGAATCAGTGTTTATATTAAACTTCCTGAGAAAAGCAAATCTAACTTCCTGAGGGGCTTTTCCACCAAGCATAAAATGTAAAACCCTCTCCTGTTAACTTGTTAACAGCTCATTACTACGCTAAGGGCAGGAGCCAGTCATAGCCCTGGTAGCTCTGCAGAGGAAGAGAGTGCCACCTCCACTCCACTTGGGCCAGGGGATTCTAGGTCCCAGGCCAGCCTTCCTCCAATGGGTCGGCCAGGTGCCATTCAGTTCTGGTCTCTCTGGGCAGCTGGAGCAGCAGTGCACCTTGTGGCTCTGTCCCACAAGGGTGGGGTGGAGGGGGCACCCTCACACACCCTTATACTCCACAAAGGGACAGCAGACTTTTCCTGGGATGGGCCAGAGAGAAAAGCATTACGCTTTAAGGGCCAAAAGGCCTTTCTCATAACCACCAAACTCGGCCATCAAAGCACAAGAGCTGTGTGGACCGGCTGCTACCCCAAAGGCCCACCTGTCTGCCGGTCACCCAAAAAACAAAACCAAGTACTCAACAGAGAACAGGGAAGATGCAAAGGGCTGAGGCTACAGGGTGAGGATGTTTAGCTGTCCCAATGCGACACTGTCTCCTTCCCCAGGCTTTCCTGGGAGACGCACCCTGGGACCCCCTGCCTGGCCAGCTGCAGTGCACACTCGGGAGGGGCCTCACTCAGTCCCTGCACAGACTTCCCAAGCAGCCTGAGGAAAGCACTCCTGAGCCGAGGCCTCCCTGCAGTCAGCAGAGGTGGCCCGGCAGTGGGGTGAGCAGGCAGGAAGAAGGACAAGGAAGCAGGCCCTGCACGGGCCCTGAAAGTCTCCACAGCAGGCTAAGTTCATCTCCTCAGGCTTAAAACCATCATGCTCAGCCCCGTGGAGACATGGTGAGAGACGGTGCTGAGCTAAACTATGCCCCTAAGTAAGAGAAGTCCTGCCCCTAGAACCTGCAAAGGTGAATTTACTGGGAAAGCAGCTGGCAGTTGGCAGCTGTAATCAAGACACAAGGTGCAGCCACAGTGGGGCAGGCTTTATCCAGTATGACCGATGTTCTCATAAAAAGACCTGAGCTGGGGATGCAGTGCATCAGTGGAGCGCTAGGCTAGCATGGTGACACCCTGATTTGATCCCCAGCACCCAGAGAAAGGGAAATGGAGGAGGAGAAAGAGGAGAAAGAGGTGGAAGAGGAGGCAAAGGCAAACACTCAAGGAGAAGACGGGGAATATGACACGCAGAGGGACACAGGAGTGATGCATCTACAAGCCAAGGACCGCCAGGGACTCTGGTGGCCTGAGGCTGCGAAGGGCATGGGATAGTGTCTCCATCACAGTCCCCAACAGCTTGACCTCCAGAACACAATAAAGTAAAGCTTCGTTGTTTTAAGCCACCTGGTTTATGGAGCTTTGTTCCAGAAGCCCTGGGACAGTAACTCAGGGGTGAGGGGGAGGAGGGATGAAAGGGGAGACAGAAGCTGGGGTTGACCGGAAGAAGGAGCTGCACTCCCTGCACACTATGACAGCAGCAACTACAGACACACTGACTTCGGGCACACAGACTGCAAAAGAAAGAAGGGAAAAGAATGACCAGCACCCCGCACGGTGGCCATATAGACCAAGCCTGTCTTCCGCAGCATTCTAGAAGACTGACGCGGTAGGACTGCAAATCTGGGCCCAACTGAGCAATTTGGAGACGCTGGCTCGAAATTTAAAAATATAACATTAATTTTAAAAGAAGTGGGGATGTAGCCCAGTCTGAAGGCCCTGGGTTCAATCCCCTTTACTGGATGGAAACAAACAAAACCAGAACCTAGAAAGGTACAGCCGCTGTCACAGAGCGAGGTGGGCTGGACGTTGCGGGGTAAGGGAGAGATCAGGAGCCCGTGGTGCGCAGCTATCCGCGGATGCGATGCGTAACAGACACCAGGAAGAAGCTGCCCATACTGGAGACGGAAATATACACGCCAGAGCGCGCAAACCGAGCTGTCCTGAGTTTAAGGGTTGATGACAGCCTTCCCCAACCCCAGAGTGTGTGTGTGACCATAGGAGAGGTCCCCAGATCCCACAACCCAGCCGCTAGGCGGCAGGAAAGGGAGAGGGGATCTGGGGGCCATAGGCGGGGCCAGCCAGCGGTCAGCGGTGCGGGGGGACCGACCCGAGCTCCCCACCGGCCCAGGGAACAGGAGGACCTTAGCCTCTGCAGGGATCGAGGGCACCTGGGGCCCTAGGGTTCCTAACCCGCCAGGCCCCGCCCCGCCCCACCAGGCCCCGCCCCTCGGCAGGCCCCGCCCCGGCGCCGAGCACTCACGTAGCGGCTGCACATAGCCACGGCGAGGTTGCGCAGGTGCGGCGTGGCCCCCACCCACAAGAAGAGCGAGTCCGTCAGCCGCATGACGTGAAAGTGGACGAGCTGCTCCCACAACCTCGCGCTGAAGTTATGCAGGGACACGTCGCCGCCTGCGGCAGGCCGTGGCTCCTCCATGCCGCGCCCGGCCACCCCCTGGCCGGAGCCGGATTGTCCCCGATGCTCTCTGCCTCAGCCGCAGGCCAGGCCTGAGCGAGCGAGCGCCGAGAGGACGAGCGCGCCGGCGCTTGCTTTGAGCGACGCAGGCGGGGGCAGGGTCAGGACGTGGTGGGCGGGGTCATAGGCAGAGGCGGGGCCAATGGAGTTCTTATTTCCCTGGGCGCTCAGGAAAACCCGCTTGGGTAATTTCTGGGAGCCCTCTCTCCCTTGGTCGTACGCACCTCGTTCGCTCCCAAGTTCCCGGCTGCAGAAGAGGAGCGGTTCTGGGCTAACTCGCGCCGCTGCGTTCTTTTCCTACCGGATCCCTAATTAGCCTGAGTACAACCTCCCCCGTCGGACTTCCTCTTCCCGCCAGCCTTTCCCTAACCCCAAGAAAGCCTTGGGCCTAGACAGCCCTGCTGCGGAGGCTAAGGCAGGACAGCCACTCCTTAGGGAGATCCTGTCTTAAAGGGCATGGGTGCAGCGCACTGCCAAGGCCCTGGGTTCAGTCCCCAGTGACGCACGTGCACAGCAGCATGGGGAGTCCTGACAGGAAATTGCGTGGGCAGGAGGAGGCCAGGCGCTCCTGAACTGGGTTTCCCGAGAGCCGCGGCTAACACGCGGGTCTCGGACTAACCCCGGAAGCTGAGACTCAGTTTCCTCATCAGCAAAGTGCAGATAAGAATGGGGCCTTGCAAGCCGCGGGCCGGTGCTGAGACGCGCTGGAAGCAGCCTGGGTGGAGGCCTTGGACCCTACGGGGTCCCTGTGCTCTGAGAGCTTGGGACCCGGAGCACAAGGCCCACGGGTGCGGAGGACGTGGGAAGGGCCAACAGGGCCCATTTTGCTGGCTTTGGTGACTGCTGATCCGAGGCTTTCGGAACTGTGAAAGGCCCCTCTTAATGAACTCTGTGTAGCAAATTGCTGTGATTCGAATGTGGTTTGTGATGCCCCCCCATTCCAAGGTGTGTTGCACCCACAAGTTGGTGCTTTTGGAAGGTAGGGGTCCTTTGGGAGGGGCCCGGGGGGCCCCTAGGAATGGGCCCAGGGGCTGCTTTGTGGGGTTCCCAGGTCGCTATAGAAGAAGCAGGCCAAGCTGCTCCTGAGGTTCTTAGGGTGAAGGACTGGGAGAGATGAGAAAACTAAGAAGGGACACAGCTGGGATCAGGTGGTGCCCTTATCTTCCTGATGGGAAGAAAGGTACTGGCTCCTCCCTGCAGGGGCGTTTATTTAAACCTTTTAGCAACTTAATGTCACATGACACCCTGTTGTCCTAGCAACCCACTCTAAAGATTGCCTTGGGGCCAGGTGTTCTCTGGGCTGAAGCAGCTTCTTCACGTGGTTCCCCCCCCCCCCCCGTGCCCTTTGTTCTTGGAATGGTCATGCTCCAGCCTTGCATGTGTGCTCCAGCTTCAATGGCTCCCAACCGGGCCTCCCGCACCATCGCTCTCAGCTCATGGCCCGGGATATGGCCCCTTACCTGGATCTGCACCCCTACGCGTCCATCCACCCACCCACGTGGGTCCTGACCAGAACTGGGCCAATGGATACAGGATGGTCCAGGCCTCAGACCTTTAGAACCTTTTCTCTTCATATATCTCATTGTCTGAGGTGCTTTATTATAGTAACAGCGCTAACACAGAGGTTAAGTTTTTCTACAGTTTTGTTGTTTGGTAATGACCAGTGATTCAGTAATATAGTTCACATTCAGGCCGAGTTGTAAAGCTTTACTAAATACAGTTGTGCGGTAACTGCACATACTTCAAGTGAGCAGACTGAGGGGTCGGCATGTGCGTAAGCATAGAGTGGAAACGGTGGACCCATCCAGGCGGTCTGAGTATAAATCTGAGTCAGCGCTTCCCTGGAGACACACACATACCCATGTGCAGGGGACTGTAGCATGGCCCTGGCCCCTGGGAAGTCCACCCAGGATGCCCCACGGGTCCAGTCACTGCATCGCCCACAGAGGTGAAGGGACACCCACTCTGCGTTCCCAGCCAGCACCCTTGGGACTCGTCTCCATCCCTGCGGACAGCACCACCTGCTGACACCCCCGCATGGCACCAGCTCATCCCGCTCCGGACTGGCACTTCCCGGGACCAGCTCTTGCCCTCCTCGGGCCTGGACTGCTGCTGTGCCGTTCTAACCCCTCCCCTCTTCTTTTCTCCTCGGCTTCCTGTGTGCATGTGCTTGCGTATGTGTGTGTGTGCGCGCACGTGCCTGTGCGTGTGTGCATGCGCGCGCACAGCCAGAGGCATGCAGCAAAGCAGTCAATCCGATCACACCAACTCTTCTCGGATCATTAGCCTGGACGCCTCTGCAGACACAAGCTGGTTCCCCTAGTGCTTACCTCCTGGTTTGATGTCCTGACTGTGCGGAGCTCTGCGGAGCAGGCAGACCCCGCCTCGTTCTTGCCCTGGTCACCCCTGTGCCTGGCCTGCACCACCACACGACCCCCATCCCAACCCCCGCCAACCTGGGAAACAACTGAGGTGAAGTTAGCCCTGCACCGGCCCAGAGACAGCTGCCCCGGGCTGCTCCTGCCCTTCAGTTTGACCTGCCCTGGAGCGGACCTTTCATGGAATGGCCTTTTCGCAGGCCTGGATAGCGACAGGGTCTCTCATTTGCGTGCGCGACCTAGGAGCCTGTTTATAATAACAGGCATGGCCGGGGGTTTACCTCAGCGGCATAAGTGCCTGCTTGGCAAATGCAAGGTCGTGAGTTCGATCCCCGGCCAAATCAATCAATCAATATAATAACAGGCATGAAGGAAATTCTGATCGAATGGTTACCTATCGATCGAAGGGACCTTATCAGGGCCTTAGGCTCTAACCGTGGCCTCACCACTCACCAGCTCTATGCTTGTACGCTGGGTCTCCATTACCTTCGCTGTAAACTGAGAGGACTGGCTCACACGGTCTCTAGGGCGCCTTGCAGAGCTAACGCTGAAGATAGGTGAGAATGCAGAATGCTAAGGAAAGCGCTTTCCGGCTCGGCCCCAAGCCGACGGGTGTAATTCCGCAGGGAGCCGCCAGGTGGCGGGTGGGAAGGAAGCGGGCTGGATGCACGGCTGCCCTTGCTTTCTGAAAGCCTCCCAGGGAATCCGCGAGAGTATCGGTCTTGCCCCCAGGCTCTGCTGGGATGGAGCGGCGGGTCCTGTTACCTGGCAAGGTCACCACCCACAGATGCAAAGCCACCCGGGACCAGGTGGCAAAAAGCAGTTTCAAAAGGGAGCGTGAGCAGGGCTTGGAGTTTTGAGTTACCTGACCCCTTTCTCCCTCCAGGGTGACCTAAGCCTTTGTCTGGCATGAATTTCCCTGGGAATCCAGAGTCACAGGACTGTCTTCCCCCCAGGGCTGGGGACAGAACCCAGGGTCCCACGCATGCCGGTGAGCGCTCGCTCCCACAGAGCCAGCCCGAGCCCAGTCCAGAGGCTTAGATGCTAAGAATCCTGCTCCGTGGGGCTGACCTTGCTTTCTGCTTAGAGTCCCAGGCTCATACGGAGACGGTCTACAAATGGTGCTGTCCCTTGGGCACTCACGCTGCCCGCAGTGAGCCCTAAAGACTTCCTGGATGTCGATGACATCAAGGGCTTGCTCAAGAACCATCTCCTTGGGCTTTGAAGACAAGAATCAAACTCAGTGAAACTCAGGTTGGGGATGTGTAATAACTAGCCCGAGCTGTGGGGAACATTTGAACCTTGATGGGTCAGCGGCTGGATGTGACAGTCCGGTTTCTCGCTCATGCCATAAATGTTGCTTGACATGGGGCTTGGCTTCCATTAGGAGCCCAGGCTGACAGAGCCGGTGCCTCTGGACAGGTTCCAGGAGCAGAGCACGGCACTCGGGCCTGGGTCTCGGCTGTGCTGCTCCGGAAGCACAGATAAATCACTTTCCTACGTGGTGAGCAATGTCGCTGCGACTGCCACCAGCAGGGGGGTTGCAAACATGGGGAGCAACCCAGAGCTGGCCAGAGTAACACAGCGACTACGCTGGGGCCTAGCTCAGTGGTGAGACTGTGCCAGAGGAGGCACTTGAGAGCTTAAACCTGCCGACCACCACGTCTCTTGATTTTCTATGAAGAACCCTAATAACCTGGGGCTGAGAAGTGTCATCCTGTGTTCACCCCTCTCAGGAGTCAAACGATTTTTTTTTTTTGGTACTGGAGATTGAACTCACGACAAGGTTGTGAGTCAAACGATTTTAAGTCTTTGTCTTCTCTGAGGAGTGAATGATAATTTACACTCTGCTCCCAATCTGTTCCTCCCACCAAGCCTGCCTGCACGGAAGTGTGCGAGGTGCCTGCAAGCCTGCGCCCTTGGAGAACAGGGCATGCACCGATCCGAAGATAACCAGAGTTCCCACCCCCTGGCCTCCTCGGGGGCATCACACAGGCTGCTTGTCCCTCTCTCCATGGTCAACTGCCACCTGCCTACTTCACTGTTCCAGTCGGCAGTCGGGCATCCATTTAATGTTTTGCCACCTTAAAAAATGTCCTCCTTTGACTCTGTTCTCTGAGATTTCCTCTGCATATCTCTGCCCCACCTCTTGTTTCAGACTTGGTGAATAACGCAAATGGTGCTGAGAAGCCAAGGAAGCAGGCAGGCAGCCAAAAGACCTCACGGAGTACCCCTCACTAGGGACATCTGCACTGCACAGGAGAGAATCTTGGGCAGCAGTGAGGGAGGGGTCCCTGCACACTGAGGCAGAGGCAGGGGTTTCTGTGCTAAGAGAGACAAAGGTGACCCTGCTGGCTGACAAGGACCTGGCCTTTCTCAAAAACTGTGAGCACATCAAGCATCAGTTCAGTTAAGAAACATCCAGCTCGGAGGCTGGCACAGAGGCTCGGCTGGCTGTTTCCAAAGCCCGGTTCATTCTCTCAGCTCACCTGGTGGGCAGGGGAGTGTCTGACCGAGATGGTCTGGGCAGGTGGAGCTGCATCCCTGGGTGCTGCCC